>CAJNIZ010043426.1:0-24438 GCA_905231905.1 Symbiodinium pilosum
TTTTTTTTTTTTTTTTCTTTTTTTTTGGTGGTGGTGGTGGGGGTACCTCGCCTATTTTGTACCTCAAAGGTGCCATCGAGAGGCGGGAGAGATGAGGGCACCATTGTACATAGATGCTTTCCCTCAGCACCTCTGGACATCTTGGCAAATTCTTACGACCTCGTCTTACTTCACCCCAAGTGGTGAGATTTCTTGAAAGTGGTCTGAGCGTTGAGATTGAAAAGGCTATAAGTCAGGCCCAAAATTATCGGAAAGCCACGCAAGTTAACAACACTGAAGCATCAACCTTCCAACCACGCAACCCATAACCCCTCCTTCTCTGAACCCTGAATCTCAGCCTTTGGGCACTTTTGAGGGTTTCGAGCTCATTTGCTTGTCGTTGGCTATACGTTTAAATCTTACGTAAAACCTCAAGAGGAGAGAATATAAGAATGTGTATTGTTTACGAACATTCCAAAATACGGCCCCACTTCAAGTACTCTAAACCCTAATCTTTAATCCTTATAACCCCTATGTAACCCCTATATAATCCCCATACTTGCAAGTACATCCCAGGCCCAAGCCTGGCCAATCAGTGACCTGGCGGGGCAGAACACGAGCTCTCAAACCTAAACCGGGAGGGGAAAATGATCGTTTCCTCAATTTCGGGTGTACCTGTTTGGGGGCCCCTGTACTCAGGACTCTTGTATTTTGGAGTCTATAATGGGGTCCCCCAATATAGGGAGACTACCAAATGTCCCAGAAACTTGGACTAACAAAATTTCAAGATTGGACAACAGGGGATACTAAGCCGCTAAAACCTAGCCCCTGAAACCCCAATATGTCAGTCTTCAAGGCCCACTGCTTAAACTTGGCTAAAACCACGACGTAACTAGGGGTTTGGGGTGTCCACTTCACTTTGCATTGTCTTTTGCATTTGATTGTCCATCGTTAGGGTAATATTCCTAAAGCCCAAAACTCCAAAAGCCTGAACGTGTACATAATTGTAGGTCATAAGGAACCTTATAGAAACCTTATAATTATAACCCTAGGTTCTAACCCCTATCTGCCGCTCTCTCTCTCTCCCATATTAATTACCCGTATATGTCGCCTCAAAAGGTCCCTAAATAAGGCCTGCATCACCTTGACATTTGCCCTACAGAACCTTCATGTAATCCTAACCGTTCGAAAGTATATAACTCGCCATGAACTATATTTTTTTTGAAGCCCACCCCGCCTTGCTTTGAGGCGGGTGTTGCCGTTCCCCACGTGCGTCCGCACGCCGTGGCTAAGCCTGAGTAGAGGTTTGTACCCTCAGGTTTTGGCGTTCACGGTTTAAGGGTTTAGGGTTTAAGGGATTAGAGTTTAGGGCTTGGGGTTTAGCTTTGAATGTTGTGGGTGTTAGGTTCAGGGTTAAAGGTTTATGTCGAGTTTTATGTTTTTAGGGTTTGATGCTTGGGTTTTCAGGTTTTAGGGTTGAATGTTTAGACATCTGGGGTTCAGGATTTAGGGCGAAATGTTGAAGGCTTTGGAGATAGTACGCAAATATTGGGCAATAGATGGGAAAATGCCTGGAAAACAACATCGAAACTAGATTCATGCAGTGGTCTAGTAAGGCTTGGGGTCGAATGGTTATGTGTGGGATTTTTCTTGGGTACTGCTCCCCCCCAGCAACAGTCTATATTAGGGGTCCGATGAAGGGCTATATGAGCTATAGTCTAAACTCCTTAAAGGGGGGTTCGATAGGGGATTATATTGGGGACTATTATAGGGAGTATTCAGGGGGATACTAGGAGTTTAGACTACAGCTCATATATAACCATATTACAATTATTATCCAACTGTTACTGAGTGGGGGCAGTACCCAAGATTTTTGTGATGTTTGGACCACCTCTTACGGTCTTGGGCTTTGGGTTTAGGGTTGAATCTCGTGGCTCAGGGGCTCCCAGCCGAAGCCCAGAATTTCCAAAGATCCTGAACTAATGAGTATAGTCTAACTTAGGAGGACCCCGACTCCCTGTAATAGTGGTATAATAGGAATATAATAGGACCCTAGTATAATCCTTATTATCCATAATAGTCACTATTACAGGGTGGGGGGTCCTCCTATAGTCTAACTCATATTGCGCTTCTTAGTAGGTTAAGGTGCGGTGGAATTTGGAGTTCTGGCGCACCAGTAGCGCAGGACGTGAATTTGCAAGAACAATAGCATTCAAAGCAACCTATAGTACGGTTCGACACCTGCTACGTTTCCTACCGCTTCATCATTTGCACCAAGATGCAGTTGGGCAAACTTCTCTATGAGTGAAAGTATCTTAATCTGTAAGTTTTGTTTCATACAATGCACCTGATTTCAGGAACGCCAAACACTCGCGGTTCTAAACGTCTGCCTAAGATGTTCCCTAAGGTGCAAGGACCGGCATAATAGTGCTTCAGGGCCAAATATCATTAATGTTATAGTATTTGGGCCCTACAAACCTATTATTTGGGTCCTTGGACCCTTAGGGGTTCACATGTCTCATGGATGTCCACGCTGGGCCTGGTGCGGTGGAGATCTACAGTCCCCTTAAGTAGATAGAATATGGGGTATATGGGGATATTTTGATATACCCAAAGCCGTGTTCTATCTATCTACTTAAGGAGGACTATACTATAGAATTGTAAGAAGAGTCTGCGTACCGATCCATGTAACCGATGGAACCCGGACAATGTGTGTCCTGAGTGCTCGACATTCACAATCATAAATGGTCATTTACATAAATAGGGGGTCCCAATATAGACCCCGATATGCTACACTCCTAACTATGGGGATCCCGAAATAGTACCCCTAATTTTAGGACACCTCCATATACAAAGAGGCTTAAGCCATGCATTTGAAGCCCTGTACGCCTGAAGCGCGAACACCTGAGCCTGTAGCTCAATAGCCTCCTTGGGACTTAGCTTGGACCTTGGACCCTTAACCCTTTGGGATTCCCTTACATTCCTATTATAGGTACCTAAGGGTTAACCCTTAGTAGGGGTCCTAAGTGCCACGTCGTGGCATTAGAAAGCAGCCCGACGGTGAGGTGGGCCTTCGCGGGATGTACGCACCTCCTGGTGTACAGGCGCCAGCAGAGAAAGGATTGGTGGCAGGGGTGAAGGGTTTAGGGTTTAAGGGTTTAGTGGTAGGGGTCTAGGTGTTTTGGTTAAAGTGTTGCGTTGAACTTACTGGTGGTTTCTAAGGAAAAAGGGAATAGAATCCCATATGCTCCCTTTACAATGTATTCCCTTATTCCCTACTAATCCCGAGTAGGTCAAGGGCCCCTATTCCCGATTTTGCTCTGAGGCTGGCTGAAACATTCGTACCTGTGGTCAGGCGGGAATTCAGATGCAAGAATAGAAAGGGAATGGAAACTATCTTAAACCCTAAACCCCATATACAAGGGACTTTTAGAGACCCTAAACCCTAAACCGGATCCATTCTTTCGTTCCCACCTTCAGAACATTCAAATGATGAAGGGCCCGTGTTCACCTGACATGTTCAGAAATCAGTGGTTTTGCCCCTGGGTCCCCTTTTTTTTGCACCAAATCCACCCAAAAACCCTTAACCCCTAACTATAGCAAGGCAAGGAAATCTCTGCTTATTTGGTCACGGACTTGTCTACATCCAAGTTCAAGGATGCACTCTTGAAAGAAATGTGAGGCTTCTATAGGAACAATGCGAGGAAACACCCAAACTCTTCACCCTCAATCCCTTAACCCCCTTGTCCGCCATTTCAAATGGAGGCAAAGAACCTGGCACTACGCGCGCTAGTTTTGCGAAGCACATGGGCTGCTCTGCTTGGACCGCTTTGAATGGTGTCGAATGTAGGAGACTAGATGAGTACCATAGGGCTTTTCTTAGAAGTAATGGAAGGGGAAACGGACACTACCATGTTGAAATAGGGTATGCATTGTCATTACATTATAATTTCCTATATAAAGGTAGCTGTCGCATTTTTTCCAATTGGATAGGTGTATATCGGGGGATGATGGAAGAGAACATGGAAGCTACTATTCGGAGTTAGGGCTCAGGCATGCTAACCTCAATAATGGAAAGCCGAATGGGAGCTAATATCGTTTTATAAGAATAGTCAAGCCCTAAATCTTAAACCTTACACCCTACACACCGCATATCAATGCTGTCGTCCCAAATTCCTGGTACAATTCTGGTAAGGGTACCTGAAGTTGATTGATTATGGGTTCCTATGCTACAACCCCTTACTCCCGTCGTCCCAAATAAAGCCCCAAACAACGCCAACAGAAGCTCCAATTATACTGCATTTGGCATCTATGCTCAGGAAAGGTGCTTTGGGGTTTGGGGGTAGTATAGGATCCCACAATTTAACGGTGCCTAGACCTGTTGGTTCCATGCATGAATGAAATTAGTGACCATCATTTGGGTGGTTGTCAAAATTATGGTCCCTTTTTGGGTACCCTAAATATTAGGGGCCATATTATAATAGGGACCCAAAAAGGGACCATAATTTTGACAACCACCCATTTAGGATCATACAGGGGCCTGCGGGTTGGAAATTTGAGGGTTTGAGGCTTAGGGCAGGCGTACGATTCTCCGTTTTCTGCTGACCGCCATTCAGTAACTGGAGGATGGCCTTTTTGGCAAAGGCCACATGCAGGAGCCATGGTTCATTTCATCACAAAGAAGTTGCATAAACGCAGGTTCCGCCAGCTCTTATCAAATAAGGGATCCGTAGCACAATCTCAGACACTAGTTCCCAAGTTCTACTTAGAGCTCGACCTCCCTTCCAATTCTTGATCTAAGGGCCAACAGAGATGGGCAAAGCAACTTGATGCCCCGAAGCCAATGCAATCCACAAGGCATAGGACGCAAGAGCGTGGAAGACTCCCCGGCGGTAGGTTAACAACGAGATTTCCAGAATGACGAAGCCACTCCTCCTGAATCCCGCGGCGTCACGCATCCCACTATTCAGAAGGGTGCTAAACTCTTAGATGAAGGCACTTGGCTTATGAAATTTTCTGTTACAGACCTGGTTTCGTTCCAACATACTAGGGTCCTCAGCATGGGGTATTGCACAACCCACAGTCCCGACAATCTCTTCGCAGTCACCGCAAGCACAGCCCAAGCCAAGCCACCCGAGGTCGGTTCTTTGATGGCCCAAGCGTCTGAGTTGCTATTAGTTTCCTTTTTCAGGTTGCTGGGAAGCTGCAGGCATCTGCTGATGTGCAAGTGCTAGTAAGGAACTTAGATTAAGTTACCATCATGGGTATGTATAGCACTTAATAGGGTTTCCGCAATATAGTAACTTAGATTTAGTTACCCTAGTGGGTATCTATAGTAACTCATAGGGTTTCCCCAATATAGTAACTGAAATTAAGTTCCTAAATCCCCATATTCCCCCAGTTTCCAAATTAGTTGTCTATTTGCTTTTTCATGTGATTTTCCATTATAGAGGGATAATGCGCCCTAAACCCTAAACCCCAAACCGCTAAACCCCTAAACCCCTAAACCCCTAAACCCTAAACCCCAAAACCCTAAACCCCTTAACTCTAAATCCTAAATCCTGAAACCCCAAACCCCTAAACCCCTGACTATAAACCCAAAACCCCTAAGCCCTAAGTTCCTTAATAGCAACCCAGGCCTTTCAAAATGTTCTAGCGGAGCTGGTACGCGAGAGTGGGCTGACGGACCTGCTAAGCTTGGCGCCTCGGCCTTTGAGTGGTATGGGGTTGTGGAGGTTAGGGTTGAGGGGTTTAGGGGTTTATGGTTTAGGGTTTAGGGTTTAGGGGTTTAGGGGTTTAGGGGTTTAGGATTTTAGGGTTTAGGGTCCAGGTGCACATGGGGATTAAAAGGGTTGCGTACTGAGGATAGTACGTGTATAAGACTTGATCTAAGAAGCGGAAAATGTGACTAAGACGGGGGAACATCATGCAGAAAAGCGAGGTCAGGACGCTTGTCCCCCCGAATCCTGATCCATATTTTCAGTACTGCCCCCCCCAGTAACAGTTGGATAATAGGTATAATATGGTTATATTTAGCCCTTAATAGGACCCCTAATATAGACTGTTACTGGGAGAGGGCAGTACCCGATCCATATACTAATTATGCAGGTTTTTGCATTGATCAAGTGACGTGGGGACAACCTGACACAGCGATAGAGAAAGTAGTAGACCAACGGTGTTTTGCAACGCCAAAGAAATGGTCGCAGCAGCTGCAGAAGAAGAAGGATCAGGAAGTCCGGCTGCGATCAAACAGTGGAATGTTGCCTGACCAACGCAGGAACAGCGTTGCAGTGATGACAAATTCGTTCACTCGCAGTTGCTGCAAAATCTCGGTAGCAGTATTTCGTCATTGTGGTGGGTATGATCGTTGGGCATGATGCAAAATGGCGTCGAACCCACGATGTGTGGGCTCGGGCAGTTACAGAATTGGTTGATGCGCACATTCTGCAGGTTGTGCCGATCCGGAGTGCCGCCAGCGGGTAGGCGTCCCCTCTGAGTCCACTCTGTACACGTCCGTGCGCTAGCTTTGAGATTACATGCTTTGAGCCCCAACGCCGGATCATAGATGATTCGGATGGCAGACCCCTCTGTAAGGCACCCCTTGGCAGCAGTTTCAATTGCAAGCGGGGAACATCAAAGGAATGGCTTTCGGCTGGAAAGTTCCTCTCGTATGAGGCAGGATGGGCGGAGAGGTATTTTTGTTGCTGTCTTGACTGGGTAGCGCTGCCCTCCGCAGACTCCATGCAAGTCATGCTATCGCCAGATATCATTCTGATGATTGGGCCCTGGCTGAAAGTGGGTGTATCAGGAAGCTCTTGCAGCCAGCAAGCCTTTGCAAACCCACAAAGACAACCATACCGGCGAGTAGCAGGCAAGCCCAGCGCAGAGCTGTAGCTACAGGGGAACGTGTTGATCAATGCTTCAGTTGCAATCTTCGCCATGAAGGGTTCTAGGTCCTAGGTACCAGCAAAAACTATTTAGAATGTAGGTGTTTAAGAAGCAATATTCGCACAGAAGAGTCAATGTGTCCCTTTCAAGAGTTGTGATGTGCAACAAGCAACTAAGACGTATGAATATACTATAATATACTATAATGGACTACAATACAAGAATATACTATAATATACCATGGCATACCATAATATACTACAGGGCTTGTCGTTTGCACGTTCAAGGTACGGCCTACGTGGCAACTGCACACCTATGACACGCACACATATGAGCTATAGTCTAAACTCCTTACAAGGGGGTTATATAGGGGATTATATAGGGAACTATTACAGGGGTTATTAAGGGGGATACTAGGAGTTTGGACTATGGGTTTGGACTATGGCTCATATGATTTGAAGGACTTATGACTTCCTCGTATACGTTTCATCAGAAGCCGTACAAACGCAATGCGCCCCAAAAAAGTGGGTTTAGGGTGTATAGGGCTTTTAGTAGGGTATCTGTAGAACACTGGGCCTTAAACTCTAAACCGCCTGTCAGTGTGTGGGTTTAGGGTTTAGATGCTATAATCCATTATAGTATATTATATTATATTGTAGTATATTATGGTATGCCATGGTATATTACAGTATATTCTTGTATATTGTAGTCCATTATAGTATATTATAGTACATTCCAGTATATATTTTGTATATTATTATGGTATATAATTGTATATTATGGTATATTCTTGTATATTCTAGTACATGATGGTATATTCTAGTATATCACAACTTCTGCAGGAAATCGCCTCTTTCCATGCCGCTGTTTTCTTTCCTGAGCAGCCTGACAAGCTAACGAAGCCTGCCCGCAAAGTACAAGGTTCAGGGTTAAGGGTTTACGGTTAGCATTGTGGCTTTCCATAGTAATCCTTTCCCCTGATATTACAATCCACTCTAATATCAGATAATCAATTCAAGGGCCTAAAAATACGGAAGACTATTTTTAGAAGGGGAAGCGATTATATTGGGTTGTCTTAATATGAAGGTGTTGGGTGATTTTGTTTTTTGGGGGAGGGGAGTACCACTACATACTACAGCCTGAGTCATGCTAAAGGGGGTATGGGGGTTATACAGGCGTATATAGAGACACATGAGGTTATATGGGGTTCAAAGGGGTTGTGCAGCATTTAGGGTTTGGGGTTTAGGGGTTTATTACCCAAGAACGGAGAGTCATAGATGTTTACAAAGTGAATACTAGGGTTCTCTGCATGACCCCAACTACTCTAAACCTTGAGAATTATGCCAGTAAAGTATACGCAGGTCATGCAGGAACTTTCGTAGAACAATATTATTATTGCTACCACTTACTTAGTGGCCCGGCCAGGAACTGAGGCATAGATCCCTGTAGATGCCCCCGCATACGCCTAGAATCAGTCGATCTGTCTTCTTCCTACATTCCCTACTGACCACAAATATCTCTTCGCGTTGGCGCATAGGGTTTCGGAGGTAGGGGCAGGAGGGTTTGGGGATTGGGGTTTGGGATTGAGTGTGATTTCAAGGCTGCTAGCGGAAACATCTGTGTTCGAGTGGGTGATTTACACGCTTGATCATATGCCCGTTCTCGCGAATTCTCATAACTGAGCTCAGTTCCAGCCCTTCCAAACACAAAAGTGTACCAAACCATTTCAAAACCACGATAGTCACTCAGTTCAATATTGATTTCAAGATCCATGTCTTCGAAAACACCATAATTGAAATCTCTCTGCGGCCCCAGGGATTTCTCCAAATTTGCAAGGGTTATCCTTTCAGCATTCCAATTGCTGTACAGAAGCCCCAAGTAATCCAACCCCGTTCATACAAGCAGAGACGATCCACAACTCTGAGCCCTGCAGCCATGAACCAACTAGGCTTCTCGCCTACGGCTGAGTGACCGTATGTACCTAAACAATTGTGGTTTCTGTGATGTGAAGTGCGTGTAGTATCCAAGTTAGGGTGCCGCCATTTACAGAAGCACCGCGCGGGCTTAGCCCATCGTCAGCAAGCTTGCCTGGTTGTGCAGGAGAGGGTAGTTTTTAAGTTTGGAAAGGCAGAATTTGCAGGATGATGACGTTGAAGCACGTGCTTCAGTTTTTACTACTATTCAACTGCCCGCATTAGCGGCGCCTTCCACAATGTCAAATTTGCCTTCTGAGGTTCTGGGTCCGAAATACCCTTATTAAGGGCCATATTCCCATATTCCATGGCTTAGGGACCAAAAGCCGAGAGTACAAACCTTAAGGGTACAAGGGAAAACTCCATGGCTGAGGTTCTGGGAACAGTATGAGATGGCAATGCCACTCTGGCTGCCCACAGCAGACCTTTGGAGCAAAATCCACGCCATTGGGGAGTTCCGCTACTCAGCCCCTTTGGCTCAAAAAGGATGAAACAATTGGGGGGTTCCCAAAGTAGGGGTACTGTCTGGGGGGTCCCTATATTAAGGACTATAGTATGTTGGGGTCCATATTGGGGTCCCTGTTGAGGGGAACTCCCATTTCTAGATTCTACAGCTAGAATCTCGAATCCTAGATCCGGCTTCAGAATTGTTGAACGAGCCACGCGACAGAGCTGGTGGATCCCTGCAATTCAATGGCCGGAAGCCACATGCGGTTCTGTTGTAACTCATTGCCTTCATTGCTTCCCAACAAAAAAAGCAAATAATGGTACTGATAGTACGTTAAATAACATCCTTAGACCTTCTTAAGAAGATAGTAAAACACACATCATGAGTAGCAATGCCATGCAATATTTCACAATGTCCATGCTTCCAGCCTCTTTTCCTTCCCATTTCAAACTCTAAACCCTGAAAAGCAAGGCCACCACATGAAAATCCTGAATCTCTACATCCAGAACGTATATTCCCCAGGCTAACAACAAGCAAGTCTCCAGGTATTCGCGGCACGCTGGCACGCGAACCTTCCTCCAGGCAAGGAACCGTGACAAACAAAAGGGTGGCTGCCCTTTTGAGTGGGAGCATGAGGGGTTCTGTAGGGTTCAGCGTTCAGGGTTTAGGCTTAGGAGTATGCTGGGATTATATAGTGGCATATAGGGATTCTATAGGGGTATATACCGTCTAAAATGGGGAGTACGTAGGGATTCTGTAGGGGTACATAGGGAGTATAGGGATGTATACAGTGTTACATCGGGAACTGAGACCTCCCAAGCAGAGTATAGCCATATGCCACATATTTGGGAGTAAAGGAGGCTCTAAACCCTAAACCTGGGTACTTGGGAGGTCCAGGTAGAGTCCATGTAACTTTGGGTTTAGGGTGTAGGGATGTTGGGTTTAGAGTTTCCGGATTTACGGTTTTGGAGCTTAAAGCTTAGGGTTCAGGGAGTATGTCGGGGAGGTTTTGGTGTTAGTGCTTAGGATCTTTGGGAACCTGCGTCTCTGAAATCAGGGACGCATGCGGCCCAGAAAGACGCCAAGTTCTTAGTTTTATGCAGGATTTTTGAGAAACTCCCATTCACGCATGAATTTTCCTGTCAGCTTGTTTTGATTACAGGCCTCCTTTTCGTTTAAAGGTCTAGGGTTTCAGATTACCCTAAGCCCTAAACCCTAGATCCCAGCATAAGTTCAACACCGACCTCATCTCGGTCTTGCCGCATAGGTTGGGTCATTCCCTGTACCTTAACTGTCCTTAAATGCGCTTTGTTATTAGAGGGCTATAATGACTCCTAGTATATCTTGGGGGCAGGTTACTGTAAGAGGCAACAACCAAAGGAATAGGTGGGGCTGTTGTAGGGATCCGTTCCTTCTCATTCCAGGGATTGTGACTAGCTTTGGGTTATTCTGAAAATTATGGGCCCCTTTTGGTTATAGATTATGTGATGGCACCTAGTATTTAGGGGCACCAAAATGGGACCCTGATTTTGGGAACCGCCCCATGTAAGTATCTCCCAAAAAATGCGGGCTTGGTTTTGGGCGGTTCATGTAGTGAGGGCTATAGTTCGAGGGAGCCTTAGTTTGGGAGTCAGGCGCCCTTTGTTAGGGTATTTAGGATTTATGGTGTAGGGTCTGTGGAGCCATAGAACGAGGATGCGAATTTTCCGGTGCACCTGATGGCCCCTCTAGTGGAGAAGCTCCAGCTCACCCATATCCTTTGGCGGGACCCAAATCCAAGCGAGGAGTATACTCACAACCCCTATAAGCCGTATGGTAACCCCCCCTATAGTCGCCCTTAAGTAGATAGAGTATGGCTTTGGGTATATTATGACAAGATCCCAATATAACTCATATTCTATCTACTTAAGGGTGGTTATTCCCTAAACCCTAAATAGGAGTTTCCATTTTCTTTTCCATTATCCCCGTATAACCCACACATAATCCGCTTACGAATGCCCACTGACCCTGCAAGTACAATCTGCACAGTGCGGACATTCTTGGAGGTGAAGCAGCCGCAGCCAGTTGCGGCTTGCCCCAGCCCCTCAGCAAAGGAAGGTGATTATCATCTCTATTATTAGTATTTCTTTCACTTCTACGAGTAATATTACTACTGTTATCATGACTATCATTCTTCATATATCATTCTTCATTTTATTACAGTTATGAGTACTATCATTATTTCTCGAAACATGCTTTTGGAAAGATAAGGTTGAACCTTTGGCATCTTCCTAGACTTCCCGAATACCCAGAATAATCGCCTGCATTGCCTATGATCTTGCGGTTACAAAGATATATAGTCTATAGTCTAAACTCCTTGAAGGGGGTTATATAGGGCTTTATTTATACAGGAGAGTACTATAGAGTATTAGTTAAAGGGGTTACCATGAGTTTAGACAATGTCATATGAAGGTCACTGAGATCGGTATTTGGGAGGTTTAGTGTAAAGGGTTATTGAGATTCAGGACTTCATGGGCTCGGGCTTTTGGGTTTCTGCCCTAAACGCTAAACCCGGTTTTAGGGTTTTTGAGTTGTTCAGCGGCCTTAGGGATTGACGAGGACCTTCGGGCTCAGGAGCATGGATGCTAAGTTTTTCAAGCGCCGGTCAACCAACCTGGGGCCGTATAGCCGCGTGGCCTCCTTGCACCAATCTTTGAGTCCAGAACTGGCGGTATCTAGTTGCTGTCAGCTTAGTATTGCTGGATGTTGTTAAAAAAACGAAAGAAACTCTGAAACACAATACTATAGTAGTTTCCATTTTCTTTTCCATTATCCCAATATAACCCCAATATACTATATAGTAGTTTCCATTTTATTTTCCATTATCCCAATATAATATTCTTGTTATAGGCCCAGGGGGAGTGCAGCCAGAGTCAGCCAGTCGAGGCCACTCTTTTTCAACTCGTCTGCATCTTGGCTGAGCAAAGGGGCAGTCCTCTAAGCTACATAGTCTATAGCCTAAACTCCTTAAAGGGGGTTATATAGGGGATTATATAGGGGACTACCATAGGGGATATTAAAGGGGATACTAGGAGTTTAGACTATGGCTCACATGGCCTTATCTGGGTCTAGTCGATGTTGTGCCATTTCTTTGTCTAGGTCTATTTGATATTGTGCCTGGCTCTTCAACTGAGTGAGCCAGCGCAAGACAGATTGGTGTGTGGCTTGCATTAGCAGCTCCTCACATTGGGATTGCCTTAAAACCGCGAAACAACTCCCTTCTATAGGGTGGTGGATGTCGTCTTGGGCCTATAGGGAGCTTCTCAAAATAAACCACCAATAAGGACCCCCAATAATCCCCAACTGATCTCCATAGCCCTCTAGCTGTGGGACCCCTAGTGGTAGAATAGTATCACTGGCATCATCACTTGAAGGGTTTGAACACCCATATTGGCAGCCCTTTTCGGGCAGAAGTCTATGCTCAAGAGGTTGCTAAGCTGATGTCTATGTATTGCCATTCTTGGAGAACTGTACTTTTTTGGCTGCACAGATCCACGTTGCAAGTTTTGGTACGTCCAACACGATTCGTCCCAGATGTATACCCCAAAATACGATCGTTCTTTGCAGGGATCCCAGAAAAGGACC
This sequence comes from Symbiodinium pilosum, assembly GCA_905231905.1. NCBI lineage: Eukaryota > Dinophyceae > Suessiales > Symbiodiniaceae > Symbiodinium > Symbiodinium pilosum. The sequence continues at coordinate 12,913 of CAJNIZ010043426.1, forward strand.
CTTCATTTCTGGAGCCGCCACTTCGTCATTCTTCGGCTTGCAGCGTAGGTGCCTTTGAGGGGGGGCACCTCAAATGGCTTACTGTAGGGGTCCTGTTGAACCGGAATAGGATTTATGGTGTGCATCATACGATTTAGTTGCTGTAGTTACATGATGAACCCCATCCCATCTCCCTTTCCCCTTTTCCTTGAGCCCTCTGCTCTGAGCCCACCTAAGTCTTTCCGAAAAGAATGGTACCGTTTTCAGATGTCCTCGGGAATATGAGGGGATCGTTACCCTGGGCACTATACCCAAAAAACCTGGATCCAACTCCCTAAGACCTAAACCCCTTGATCCCCAAACTCTAAACCGAAAATCCAAGTCCCTAATCCCTAAACCCCAATCACTAACTCTTAAATCAACAATCCCTAGGCCCTAACCCCTACAGAACCCTAAACCTTAAATCTAGCTTGCAAGCCATGGTGCCCGCGCACTCGTTCGACTCAAAGCGAATTACTTCTCGAGGGTTTGATGCTGCTGACGTTGTGATGCTGGGCCACCCAGGGGTTCCGGATAAAGTGTGTAGGGTTTCGGGTTTCAGGTTTCAAGGTTTAGGGTTTCGGGTTTCAGGATTTAGGGTTGAGGGGGTAGGATTTTGATGAAACACGGGGGCACCCTCAAGGGAGTCATAAGGACACGGGCCATTGTCAAAATGATGGGCCCCTTTGGATTATAGAATATATAACGGCACCTAATATTTAGGGGTACCAAGAGTATGGCTGGCATATGGCTATCGCCAATACGGCTGTGACCCGTCAAACAACTCAGCATGGAAATAGATGGTTCTGCATGGTAGTTAACCCTGGGGCTCCAGTTACCTAAATAATGGGAACTGGGTACTACATACCTTATAGTTACATAGCCCAGTAACCTACTATTTAGGTAACTGGGAGGCCTGTTGTAATGTGGCCTTGTTCCCAAAGCTTCCATGCATGTTTAGTAGCCACATCCGCAATACTGACTGTAGCGCATATGGGTAGTACTTTAGACAAGGATACCGTATCTTGCAGTACCAAGTAAGACTATGGTTGCGTTCTTGTTGTAGTGCCTTTGTGAAGAGTAGAAGCTGGAACCGCATGTACATCAACCACTCAACCACTCAGACTGAAACAGGTCGTACCGGAATTTCTCAGCATACCCCGAATATAGTATAATATACTATAATGTAGTAGATTATCACATACTGTAGACCTTATACTAAAGCCCCAATATAGGAACCTGAGACCTGAGCTGATGTTTACGCAGCCCATAAGGAGTCTCGTAGTCCTCGTCTGTCTAGGGTCCCTTAAGGTGTGTTTAGGGTTTAGGGGTTTAGGGTTGAAGGCTTTAAGATTTAGGGGTTTAGGGTTTAGGGTCTGGGGCTTCCCATTTTGAAGCATTCCCGTCTGATCTGCCGAATGAAGTACTGGATAGATGAAATTGGTGGTTCCACCGCATATTCTAAGGCTAAACATAAAACACCTACAAAATGCGACTCCGCGATTCAGAGAAACTTTCACGGTATCTGAGTTATACGGAGCTCCTAACAAGAGCGTGTTATGTCCCTTGTCAGACCGATGGTGATACCACCATGGACTATTAGACCTGAAGGGTACCTTAATCTACCCTTAATAGGGTCCTAATAGGGAATTTTAGGGTCTCATGGCCAAAAGCTATAGTGCATTGGAGCTCATCGCGGCAGGGGATTTGCCATTTTTGGTGCGTTTGGAATACAGATTTGGGTAGTTTCCCAAAACCAGGGGACCCCAATATAGACCCCAGTATACTACAATCCTTGTCATGTGAACCCCTAATTATGGGAAACTCCGATTTTTTCTGGCAGAGATCATGCGGGTGTGCCTGAATACAAACCCTGAACCATAAACCCGGAACCCTAAACCCTAAATTGCTGGATGGCATTGCCACATGTTGCGGTGTCTCACGCTCGGGGGACCCTGAGGGCCTTTAGGGGGCTTCCTAGGATTATGAGTACCATCTTAGGGGTGTCTATAATAAGGATATAATATATTGGGGTCTATATTGTGATGCCTTATTTAGGGAAACTACCTTATTTTGGGAGGTCTCTATTCTATGGGGACACTACGGGCAAGCCGTATATTATTCATAGATAATACAAATGGCTGGAGTCCACCTTGAGTCCTACAAACAAGAAGGGACGCTGTGGTGGCACCAGCGTTGCGTACATGGTAAGTTCTATAACTCTATAACATCCTGCCATTCGGTAAAAACAAAAACAACATTCCTTGCACAAAGCTGGGGCACACGGGATATGAAGAACGCTCTATGAGCGTACGTAGATGTACAGGGCCTCCTCAAAAGGAACTCGTCCGCGTGCTATGATGATGTCAACGATGATGATAGTGCATCCTTCTAGATCAAAGTACGTGTGAGTACCCATGGTCCTGAAAAAGGGCTATGCGCTGCTCGCCGACGTCTGTTTTAAACAGAAATCTAGAGCCCACAGCATTCTTGCACATTCTCGTTTTGCTGGAGTTGAACACTACAATAAGCTTTGTCCTGTATGTCCCAGGAAACCACCAATGTCAGAACCCTTCCGATGACTGCCTTTGAGGCAGTCGACCGGCTCGGTTGAAAGCCCCATCAACGTTGTGCATTTGGCCTCTATTAACTCGCAGCCACCGCCTGGAGTGCGGCTTCTTGGATGTCGGGTCTAGGACTTTCGTGAAGTGCTTTAAGTGTACTACCCCAAGAATGGAGAATCAAATGGAAGCGGTTGACAATGAAAGGGAAAGGGCCATACATGGGTATATGTGGGTTAGTGAAACTGCCCCAGCAATGTAATGAAGGCCCGGAGATCTTTTCTGTGCACATACGCGGTACAGTACTTGCGCCAGGGGATCCAGGGATTTGCACGGAATGCGTTGAAATCTTCATCTGGGACCCTCAACCCTAAACTTTAACAAGTACGGCTGTTCCAGGTGGGGTTGGAGACTTGAGAACTTGGGGGTTCAGGGCCGAGGGTGTAGATGGGCTTAGGGTTAAGGGTTTAGGGATCAGGGGGGCTGATAGATGAATGGAAGAGTAAATTGAAACTACCATCTTATGTATGCTTTAGGGTTGTGGGTCATGGTTGCGATAATTCGGCTTGTGTATAGCTACTACGTTTCCCTGAACCCCCCCAAGTTGCTGTTCAATGTGGGTTTACTGGCATTGACTGGGATCCCACATGGGGATTTCGGGATTGCAGTCCCGATTTGGTAGGGAGTATCTTGAACTACAGCCACGTGTTCAGCATTTAGGCAGATTATCCACATTCCACTGTGGATGCGCTGGCCCAAGTTCTGGGGAGCACCTTGAGTGGACTTGAGTAAGATTGTAAACCAGGACTTTCCTTGTACCCTTAATTGGGGATATATGGTCCCTAATAGTAGCTACTTAGGCCCTAATAGAGGGTAGGAGGAGGGTCTAGGAATGCTGTGGGCCCTCACGCTCAAACATGAAAAAGCATGCAAGATTATTTTCCTTCGACCTCAAGCGCGAATCAGGTACTGGCAATCATCCTGGCAATAGCAGGCGTGGGCATCTACAACTTGAATGCCTCGGACGCGTCCTTGCTAGCAAATGCACGCCAGTCGGTCCTTTACCTCGCGCAAAGGCTCACCTGCGGTACGCTAGTTGGTCCTAGAAAAATTGTATGTCAACAGCTGCAAGGGTTCATAGAGCTATAGTCCCCCTTAAGTAGATAGAATATGGCTTTGGGTATATTATAATAAGATCCCCATATACCCCATATTCTATCTACTTCAGGGGGACTATAAACCTTTAGAAGAATTATGCCAAGCGGGATCGTTGCAGCTGCTTAAGTATTAGTTGATAGCTCCATTGACATACAGTTGTTATACTGCCATCTCACGCAATCGAAATGGTAATCACAAGGCCCAGTATATAGTCCCCCTTAAATATGTGGTGTATTGGGATCTCATTATATTATACCCAAAGCAATATGCTATCTACTTGAGGGGGGCCATAACACTATCCCAGACCCATGGAAGCTTCTAGAACTTAGGGCACCTATTTTCGTGTGACACACCATACATGCAGAATTCATTAAGGTCCTTAACTTACTGGTTCTTTGTAGGGAATAAGGGAATAGAATCCCTATATAAGCCCTATATAATGCATCCCCTTACCAGTAAGTTCATGGGGTCTACCCATTGGATCCTTTCCCCTGAGTTTGTCTACGGCCGGTTACTAGAGAATGGGCGACTGGATCCTTACAGTAGTCTTTGGGTAGCCCCTGGTTGCAATTCATTCCATGATTCCCCAGGAACCGCCAGTAAGCTTGGGTAGCGCCATGTCTCCTATCCCCCTTGGTATTATTCTAGTTTATATCGCGGTATAACCCCAAAGGAACTATTAAACAATACCTAAACAATACCGAAACCCTAAACCCCTAAACTCTAAACCCTAGAGGGATCACAGATGTTTGGAGAGGCATGCTGCTGACATCACCCGGCAGCTCCGCCCCTCCACGTGTTCAAGTTCTCAGGATTTCGGGACTAGGGTTTAGGGTTTAGACTAAGGTATATGGACTAGGGTTTAGGGTTTGGACTAACGTTTATGGATTAGGGTTAGGGTGTAATTGCTGAAGGTTTACGGGGGGGGGTCCTTAAAGGGGTAGGGTTTAGCAATTGCGCTAGGGGGCTATAGCGTTCAGATATTTCTTAGAATCCTGTCGATAGCAGCTCAGGATTGCGATGAAGTGCCTTATCATAGGATCCTGTACACCCCTTCTACAAGACTAAACTACTTGTAGCCTGAGAATCGTCGCGTTTAGACCTTGGATCCTAGCACCTCAAACACCTACGGCTCAGACTTCTACACTTCAGTGGGCCTTTCAATTTGCAAACACAGTTCCCTCCCTGTTTTTTTGAGCTGTCAACACACGCACACAACTACTAATGTTAGCCCTCGCAAAAACGCATACGAATCTGTATTTGACCCCGATACATCCCCTAAACCCAACTCCTAAACCCAGTGGCTCCCAGGCACCCTAAACCCTAAACCCTAACTCCCCTAAACCCTACACCCTAACTCCCCTAAACCCTAAACCCATTGACTCCCAGGTCTGTCTGTCAGCTCTTTGCAGGCTCTTGGAGCCGTTATCCAGATGGATCGATGTGGTTCTGGAGTTGAGGATATACATCCTATTCTTTGGCTGTAGGATCTTAGGGTTTCTATTATTTGGGTATTGGGTTTAGGGTTTACAATTTAGCCTATTTGTGGTATATTGTTTGTGATCAGCAGCCTAGTATTTGGGGTTTGGGTTTAGGTTTTAGCCTATTGTGGTATGTTGTTAGTATATCCTTGGTTATACTCTTGGGATAGTACATCATTAGTATATTATTAACCCTACACCCTGACCGTTATCGCTGCTGCTTTGCAGGTTTTTGCTGCTTCTTTTGCTGCTTCTGCCTCTGCTGCTTCTGCTTCTGCTGCTGCTGCTGCTGCTGCTGCTCTTCGAGTTTGGCATGTGAACCGCTATTCTTGCTACCATGAAGAGTCGTACTCATTTGGCAGCTTCTATAAATCAGGTGACCCCAATATAGACCCCAAAATACTTTCATCCTTCTGATGGGACACCGACAATGGTACACCCAAATTTGGGTAAACCCTAAGCCCTATAGAACTCTTATAACTCCCATAAAACCCTATATAAGCCCTACACACCTCTTTTAAAGGTACGCTTTAGTGACCAGGACTTTGACGTGCTGGCAGATGTCCTGCTTGAAGCTCACAGGGGCATCTCTAATCTGCAGCTGGCGCCGTTTGGAACTCTCCGCCACATATATCCGTTGGTGGATGCCAACCAGGACAATCGGGGGAATAGTACAGTATTGTAGGCTTAGTAATTAAGGGGGATACTAGGAGTCTCCACTATAGGTCATATATTATATATATATATATTAATATATCCCTTGGTGGATGCCAACCTACCAGGACAACCGGGGTGCTTTGGGACTTGCTACGCTGCTGGAACCTGCACGCAAGGAACTTGCACTTGCTTCGATCAAGGCCCAGACAATCCAGGTCAGTGGGCCGCTGCGGCTAGTGCAAGGTGGTGTAGCTGCAATTGTACAGAAGCCCATCTTTTCCCACTATTCTCCCAAGTATCTTCCCGATGAATGGTATGTGGACAGCAACGGTGTGAACCACACCAGAGTCTGCTCCATCCCGGAGCTGCGGAACGACGAGGAGTGTTCTTTTCCTGGGCCCTTGGATCCGAAACTCAACGTACCTACTTACTTCTGGGGGTTCGCGGCCCTGCTGATGCGCATGGAAGATGTCCTTGCAACGACGCAACTGTCATCACTGGAGACCGGCGAACAGGGAGGCGTGGCCGGCATTTCTCACTTTGCTTACGAGCTCTTGGATCAGAAACTTACGACATGTTTTGGCTAAATCGCTGGCGTTGCCTTCTAACGTGGTCTTACATGAGCAATGATCCTTTTATGTTCCGCACAACCCTGATGGGAGAGCCATTCTTTCACTTCCCGCTTACACCTGGGACCTAAGGTCCCCAAAGGCTTTGAGACAAATAACCATTGTATAACCCCTATAGAACCCCATTATAGTAGTTTCCATGTTCTTTTCCATTTTCCTATATAACCCATTATAGTATCACAAGATTAGTAAGTATAGGGTTTGGGGTTACCACCTGCTTTGTGCTAAGACCTCCCCTAAGGCTTTCAGACCCAAGTCCGCACCCGTCCTTAGTGGACGTTGGTGGTGTGTGGCAGCGTTCCTCTAGAACTGAGTCTCTCAGCGATGCGGTGCAAGTAGATGCTGGGCTGTGTTTTTGAGATATGGGGTTTCCCAAAATTAGGGGTATCCTTTTGGGAGTCCCAACTAATCCTCATTATAGTGTTTTGGGGTCTATATTGGTCGCCTTATTTTCGGAAACTACCATGTTTTTTGCATCAGGGTGATAGGAGAGGATTCTGCGAGGTTACGCGAGGGGTGCACGCCGGTTGCATTCCGAATACGTAGTGTTTAGATTTGTTGGCCAAGCCCTCATGCTGATGTTCCCTATTGTTTGAAACGGGATGTGACTTATACCTCATCTACGGCCAGCCAGATTTTAGGCCTGGGAGCCGCAAAAAGAAGCTCTAAACCATTATTCTCTGATGCGTTAAGCCTTCCGTACCTTGAAGTTGGACCCCTATCCCTAAACCCTAAACCCATATGCTCGAGACATCGGCCCGTAGACCGTTTCCCCTCAACCCCAAGCCTTCGAGGCCCTAACTCTATAGTCCCCCTTAAGTAGACAGAGTATGGCTTTGGGTATTTTAGAATAAGATCCCCATATACCCCATATTCTATCTACTTAAGGAGGACTATACACTCAGGATGTTGCTGTGGAAGAATATGGTTTTCGCTGGATCTTGAAGGTGGCCCCCTTGGATGGCTGGCCCGCGGTCTCGCAGGCCTTCGAAACTTCAAAGTTTAAGCACCGGTAAATCCTGTCAAGGAACTGAAGTTCAGTTACTTAATACAAGGGTTATATAGGGATAATGGAAAATGAGATGGAAACTACTATTTAGGGTTTAGGGTTTGAGGTTGCTGTTGAGGAACCCAAGATAGATCACTAGAATAAGGCCACCTAGGTTATTTACCATACACCTATAACATGGTGACTGAGTTTAAGCTTCTTAACAGCAACCCAGTACTTGGGTGTCCGTGCAGGGAGGGGCTGCTTGCCACTCTGGTTCTAGGTTCTATATAGGGGTTATCGGGATTATATTGGAGTTATGTGGGGATAATGGAAAAGACAACGGGAACTACTTTTCAAAGTTTAGGCATTTGGGGTTCAGAAGGTTAGGAGTTAAGGTCATGGTGCCTAAACTGTCTGCCCTGACTGGAGGACTTCTGGAGGCAGTTGCTGCTGGTGCTGCCTTTGACGGCGCTACTGGGTGTTTTCCTAGGCGTTTACATCATCTTCGCGTTGCGACGTGAGGCCCTGAAGCTCTGAGAAGTTGAATGAGGTATTCCGTACTCCTCTATTTATGTTCTGAGTAAGGAGGACCCTACAGAATGACCTGAACCCTGAACCCTATAAACTTTGCCCTAAACTCTAAACTTTGCCCTAAACCCTAAACCCTAAACTTTGCCCTAAACCCTAAACTTTGCCTAAAACCTTAAACCCTAAACTTTGCCCTAAACCCTAAACCCTACAGAATGACCTGGGACACCAGCCGAACCTGAGCCGTGCTGCAAGGCCATGAAGCTACAGGGCTTCGCCAAGTATCTGAAGTCCGAGAAGGTTACCGGAGCGCACGGTTTAGGGTTTAAGGTTTAGGGTTTAAGGTTTGGGATTTTGGGTTTAGGGTTTAGGGTTTAGGACTTAGGGCTTGGTTTAGGGTTTAAGGTTTGGGATTTGGGGTTTAGGTTAGGGTTTAGGGCTTAGGGCCTTGGAACCGGTTTCTGCGTCATTGTCGCATGACCTGCTTAGTTCATATGAGCTGTAGTGAAAACTCCTTAAAGGGGATTGTAGAGTGGACTAATTACTATATGGCTTATCAAGGAGATACTAGGAGTTTGGACTATGGCTCATATTCGGATTTCTAGAAAAAAAGAAAGTGCCCTAGAGACCTCAGCGCACATAGGGATTGTAAGGGTGGAAGTGGGTGTTCTCATCAAGGGTGATATAAGGGCCATTTGAGGGAACCTTGTGAGAAATTCGTCTGTTGTGCTTGAGCCCAAGTCAAGCATAAACACCGCTGCTGTTCTTAGATCGACTATTTTTTACATCATATTAGTAGACCGAAACAAGAACAACGTCTGACCTGCTGAAACGGTGTTCGCTGTTCCCGAATTAATTAGATGTAAGGGAACGTTCAGGTGACTGCCATCCACACCGCTGTGACCAACCTAAACACTTTCCAGTTCCCGATGAAGCTTGGATTCAATGCTCAGGTTTTTGTGGGGGTTTCCCAAAAGTAGGGGTACCATTTTGGGGGTCCCTATAATAAGGACTATAGTATTTTAGGGTCTATCTTTGGGTCCCCTTAATTTGGGAAACTACCATGTTGATATTTAAATGACATCCCTCATGTACCATCAAAGTAGGAGCATGCTGACACTAGAGAGCCCAAGCAAGGACTCACACCTTCGGAAAAGTCCGGGATTGCCCACAGTCTTAGTTTCGAAGTCTTTTTGCCATGCTTGAAAACTATTTTTAAAAGCACGGAAAATTGGCCTTCAACTCCATCGCAAGGACCCCAAGCACACTGTCCCCCTTGAATGATTTGGGAACAAGCCCCCAAAAAGAGGATTCCACTCTGAACCCCAACAGTAACAACAATAATAATAGCAACAATAATAGGAATAGCAATATGTAATACTAGTCATGACAATAATAGCAATAGTACTTGTAATAGTAAAAATAAGACCTTGGGTCATGCCCTCTTGCAGCATCCAGGACAGTTCCCGCAGTCAAACTCCTGTAAGGAATCCCTTATACAACCCATATAGTACATACTCGGATTTATAGACCAATGGAAAACCCTGACATGAACTGATAAAACTATGACCCCCCATATACCGCGTCTAGAGGCCGTACATGCTGTCAGTGGAGGAAATCTTGCCACATCTGGGGGGCTCTCAGACTACTGTAATCCACGTTATTCGCAGAACATAAGGTGGTGCAAGATTTCCTGCATCCACCATAGCTTAGCTTCTAGTGGCAGCAAGGTTCTTGTATATAAGCCAAAATATGGAAGTTTCCCTAAATAGGGACCGCTATATAGACCCCAAAATACTCTAATCCTTATCATATTGACTCCCCAAAAAGGTATCCCTAATTTTGGGAAACTCCCACATAACGCTAAAAACCCAAAACCCAAAACCAGCAAGGTGCCTTGTTGAGCTGAAGGACTTCCTGTCTATGGGCCAGCTCGCTTCTTTCTGAACAAATGGGTACGTAATGGAAAAGAAAATGGAAACTACCGTATATCATGGCTCAGGGTGTAAGGGCTCTGGGTTTAGGGTAATTCGCAAAATTAGTGTCCCATTTTGTTACCCCTAAATATTAGGTGCCATAATATAATCTATGACTGAAGGGGGTCCATAATCTTGAGAACAGCCCAAATACTGGCTGGAGGATAGACATATCTGAAGTCTCCTCAGGAAGAATTTGTAATACTGTTATAATATAACCCAAAGGAATAATTAAAACTACTAATAGGAGTAGAAATGCCAACAGTAGTTATAGTCAAAAAATCCGAGTACGTAATAGCACCGGTAAGAAGATTAATAGGAATAGTAATAATTGTTAGTGGGGTCAGAGGGGCAGCCGGCATCGCTTTTGTCCTTCACGGTGGTTATAGGGATGTATGGGGGGTTAGGGTGTAGGGTTGGAACAATGCAAACTCGAATGATAAAGCCAAATGGAGCAGGCAATCAGAGACTGTGGCTCATAATAGGGGACATAGGGTTCAGCGTCTAGGGTTTAGGCTTTACTTGCTGGTTTGAAGACGTTGGACAGAAGATGGGGTTTACTCTTGAGGGGTTAAAGTCCGAAGATCAGAAAAGGGCATGCAAACTATTCTAGGTTCTCGGAGTTGGAGCGGCTACAGTTGTTCATCTGTACCCGTGCTGACATCAAATAATGAATGCATGCGTGGACTAAGAGGCCTTTAGACTTAAGAATCAAACATGCTTGCAATGGAATTCTTTCAGTAACAAATTTGCCTGCCAATAACAACATGCCTTCCAGTGCTCCTATCGAGTAATCCCTCTGTCACTCGAAACATTCAACCCGCCCAAAATCTACAGACTTAGCTCCAGGCAAGGTTCGCGTGTACTGCCGCACAAAAACCCCAGCAGTCAGGGGGACTTGTGATAAATATAGTTACAACCCTTATAGGCCATACGGTAAACCAAGATATTCACGTCATAATGGGGTAGCATACGTTTTGATCTTACCATTTGGGGGCTTTGTTTCCTTGTAGGGCTCCTCATAATGGAGATTTCGGGTACATTGGGGGTCTTTGGGGGGTTGGCCGTTTATGGAAAGTATACTCTAAGCACAAAGCCCATGCTAACTTTGCGCATTCCCTAGGCAAATAGGTGTCATACCTATCAAATCCTGAAAGGTCTCACAATAAGACCTCGGCTGGATCTAAACCCTAAACCCTAAACCCTCTGCATCTAACGGCCCAGGTTTGCCACGAAGCTGCACGAGCTACTGGACAACTTAGATGCTTTGACCGCCCGGCAGCTGGGATGCAGTAAACCCTAATCCCTTTAGGGTTTAGGGTTTAGGGGTCCTAAACCCTAAACCCATGAGATGTAGTTTGGGGGGTTGAGGGTTCGGTTTCCCAGAACCATGGGTCGCTTGAAATGGTTCTATGGAGGTTATATAAGGATTGCGGTTGTATAGGGGTTATATTGGGACAATTGAAAAAATGGAAAGTTCTATTTAGGGTTCAGGGTTTCCCACCCTAAGGGTCATGGTGTCATGGG
>CAJNIZ010043426.1:24538-55332 GCA_905231905.1 Symbiodinium pilosum
TTGCAGGTACCCGCGACCCTTAGGGCAAAATGTGGGGTACTATTTTCGGGGTCCCCATAGTTAGGGTTATAGTATTTTGGGGTCTATATTGGGGGCCCCCTATTTTGGGAAATTACTATATTTGGACAAAATGTATCCCCTTGGTGGTCTACAAAGAGAACAGCTCTAAGTTGGCTGAATTGCCAGTTTGGATATGAGCTATATTCTGAACTCCTGAACAGGGGGTTATACAGGGTTCTATACAGGGGACCACTATGAGAGTTTTGAAGGGGACCCTAAACCCTACACACACCGGAATCCTTTGCATAACCTCAGATGCAGCATTATCTTGCAGCCTGGTCCTTGCGTTCCGGAAAAGCCCGTGAAGACTCAGGTCCTACCCCCCAAACTAACCCAAGAGTGAGCCTACATGTACGGCATTCCCTTACAAGGGGCTTCCAGCTTTTTTTTGGGGGGGAGGTTACACTTCAATCCTCCGAAGCCTTTGTACTTGCAGGTTGGAGGGGGTTTGGTAAGTAGGTTAGTTAGTGGGATAAAACGGAATCGTTTATAGTGATTAGTATTTACATTCTTGTCAAGAAACTAGTTTGAACATCCACTACATAATCCAAAGTGTACTCTTCTAGGTTGCTGTTACGGAACTTCTTTTGAATCACAATCATAAGGAAACCACATGTTTTTACTGTGTACCCAGAATATGGTAACTTGAAAGGCCCCTTAACAGCAACCCAATCTTGGAATATGCCCAGCTCAGGAAGAGGTGGTGGACTTGTCTTTGCTGTCTGGCATTGTCTTCATCAGCCATCAGTGGGCTGGCTTTGATCACCCTGATCCTGAAGGTGAACATATTAGGGTTATATTGGGGTCATATAAGTGGTAGATTAGGGGTATATTGGGGTTATATTAGGGTTATATTATGGTTACAATGGGGTTATATTGGGAAAATGGAAAATACAATGGAAACTGCTATAATGACCCTGATCCTGAAGGTGAACATTACCAGGCTATATTGGTCGCCATCAGGCAGCCTGGATGTTTTTGTTGAGAAAAACCCTAAACCCCAAACCCCTAAGCTGTTTCATCTTCAGTCTGTTGCTGCCTCTATGCTTCTCTCCTGTAACCCTCAATCCTAACGTGCATTATGAGCCTGCCAGGGGAATGAGTGAGAGGGGCTTGAAGTGTGGCTACATCTGGGTCGACTACACATCGATTCCTCAGGCAAACGCTTTCCAGCAGCAGGCAGCTATCAACTCTTTAGCCGTATACGCCTCCTTATGCTCTGCCCTTGTGTCTGTGGCTCCAAACTGCAAGCATGCAGACACTGGCGCAGACCTAAATGTGCAAACCTACTGCGCCCGTGGGTGGTGCCGCCTGGAACTACTGAGCTTCAAGACCGGCACCTGCAAAGCGGAAGATGATGAGACTGGCTCAGTGTTAACGGTCCTGCATACTTTAGCTGTTATGGGTATCATGCCAGAAAATACCACCAGGATCCTTTTAATTCCCAGGGGAAGAGAAGCTGAGGAGAGGGCAGCCTACCTCTGCGATGGACTTAGCTTCAAGAGTATTCAGGAATCTGATGTCGCCCTGGAAGATGACTTAGTCCTGCATGTGCTGGGAGGATCCTTCACATGTTGTTCTCGATGCCACCCGGGTGGCGTCCAGTGCGACCGCCAGAAGACCAGGGACGTCCTGCTGGGCATCTACTGGCGGCTTCTGGCCATGAGGAGGGATGGAGACATGCATCTTGGCCTTGCAACCCTAAACCCTATACTGTAGGGTGCCTTCTTTCCTGTTTGGGCTCCGAGGTTCCTGACACAATTATGCAAGGCTGGCTTAGAATGGTTCTGAACATTTTGTGCGGTTCTGAAGACTTTATTTAGAGCAGAGAGTATGCTAATTATCCGGGCTCCGTAATGTGGGCCAGTCTGTTTGACTACCTTTGTTTGGCCTAGGCAGTATGTGATTGAAGCAGACCGCATTCTGCAGCTGGTGCAGATGGAAGTAGAGAAGCTGGGCTGCTGTTAATTAAGGAGAACTTCGATTAAGTGACCATAACACGGGTATAGTAATGACCAGTATTTCTTTAGGATGAAAATTTGGTTTAAGTCCTATCATAGCAGCCGTTTGTCAATCGATAGCCATATACGCCCTAGACCATTCCCTAGTGTCCATCTTCTGTTCCATTCCCAGGATAACTTGTTTTGAGCTCTTGATTTCTACAAAACCTCTACATCACCGCAGTTTCCATGTCATGTTCATTTAACTCTCCATTGTTACTAACCCTCGTCCTTAAACCCTGTAGACTGACTACGTAGTAGTTTCCATTTCTTTTCCATTCCACAAACCTTATATAGCGCTAGGAATACTCTATATAATAACCCCTTGAAACTTCATTAACAAAACCTCAGCGCAGTTAAAAACCATGCCTAAACCCTCATGCTTAATCGCAACGCAGGAAATATTTTCCCGCATACACCTGGTATCGCAGTGCAGGCCACGAGGACGGAGTGCATGGTGGATCATGGGTTGAGGTGTTGGGTTAATCCCCAAACAAGAAGGGCATCCATCCATTTTGAGAAACTCTGAACCCTAAAGCATAACCCCTACACCCTGATCATTTGACCCTAAACACCCTTCATATGGCAGTACTATCTACATACATATGTACGTACATACATACATACATACATACATACCTACATGCATACATACATACATACATACATACACACACATACATTCTTACATTCATACATACGTACGTACATACGTACGTGCATACATGCATGCATGCATGCATGCATGCATGCATGCATGCATACATGCATACATACATACATACATACATACATACATACATATGTATACACACGCAAGTTTATGTCCTTACATCCCCTTGAAGTATGCGCCACATGCTCGAGAAATCAAGCTAGGAGATGCAAGAGCTGTTTGACGGATACCTGCCGCTGTTGCACAAAATGTTTCTAGGCCAAAGGTTTAGGGTTCAGGGTTTGTAGGGTTTTGGGTTTAGGGTCAAATGTTTGGGCTCCCAAATTTCAGGTTTCTTCCTACATGGGTCGCGAGGGACTAAGAGTATGCTGCTTTAACATTGCTTAAGCCAACTCTGCAAAACGCAGCAGTTGTGAGTTAGGAAGAGGTCATGAAAGAGACTTGCTTCAATGCCTAGGCCCTCTGCTTGAAGCCCCAAATTCTATGCACGAAGACCTCAACTCCTCCGCCAGATAACTTGAGAAGACTTGATAGGCCTGAACTCCAAACCGTAAACCCCAGAGCCTTCATCCCCCCCCTGGTTCAACCCAGGTTTGACAAGGATTCCAAGCTAGACCGTGGCTGTCGACTCCAGGTGTTTAGCCGTAGCCAGCGGCAGGTTATGACAATTTGAGACCATGCATTTTCGGATTTTTCCCCTTTCCTAACAATGAGCTACGCCGCCACCTCAGTGCGGGATACATGCAATAAGAAGTGCCAAACCGAGAAAGGGAAGCTTTGACGTGTGGCGAGCAGTTCTCATTGCCATTGGAGATGGGTGATTCTCGTAGCAGAGTCATGCAGCTTGAATTCGCAGAGGGTTGTGGGTCTGCCAAGCAAGTGTCCACATGAATTTCACAGCTTACGCAGGCTGTCAATGGAAGGATTATCCTTCATGCTCATGTTTTTTCGGTAGTTTCCAGAAACCAGGGGCCCCAACATAGAGCCAAACATACTATAATCATTTATAATCCTTACAGGAACACCGAGAAGGAGCCCCTGTGTTTTGGAAACCCGCATTTACATATACAGTATCCATCTCTTAGTCGGCAGCTGTGTAGTTAGCGGCATTCTTTCCAAGAGGAGGTGGAGCGCCTCGTGCTATAGTCTAAAACTCCTTTAAAGGGGTGATTTAGGGGATTCTATAGGTCTAGCCTTCATTCCTTAAAGGGGTCATATTCGGGATTATATAGGGGATAGTAGGGATCATTAAGGGGAGGTACTAGGAGTTCAGATTATGGCTCATTTTCCAATGGCATGCAAAGCATTGCCGTTACATAGATCTGAAGGCGGATGCTGGTTGACTTTGGTTGCAAACAAGGCGAGCTGGTGTCCTGCTTGGTTTTCTGTAGAAAATTTTGAGCAACGACTGAAGGACAAGCCCACCTAGCACTTAGAAGGTTGAAGCCCTCATGGTTGCTTTTGCCGTGTTGAGGGTCCAAGTCACGTCTATCTGCTACTCATATACTTACTGGTGGTTAGTAGGAAATAATGGAATAGAATCCCTATGTCACTGCCGTACAATAGATTACCTTATTCCCGGCTAACCACCAGCAAGGATTGTGCTCATGGCACGTTAGGGAATAATCTGACGTGTAGTTTTCTACATGAGCCATGACCTAAACTCCTTAAAGCGGCTTATATAGTGGAGTGTTATAGGACGTATTAAGGGGATACTAGGGGAGACCATAGCTCATATGGGCGGGTCTCAAAAGGAATCCCTGCACAATCGAGAGAGAACCCAAAATCAAATTAGATCCCTGCAGGCCCCTTATGTAGGGTGCCAGGGTACCCTAAACCCTAAACCCCTAAACCATAAAAAGAAAATAAAGGAAAAAACACTAAACCCTAAACCCCTAAACCCTCTCAGGGTTGCAGTATTTTCGGGTCTGGGTTGTACGCAAGTCCCCGTACGCACCATCTGCTCCTTAGACAGACAGTCACTAGGTGCACCAGGGTATTTTAGTAGTTGGGGAGGGCAACAAGCAACCGCAATTTCCGGATTCATGCTCCTTGGTGCTGACCACTCACAGGGGAGAATGAACTCAGGAAATTGCAGTCATAGTCAACTCTCGGCCGGGCGTGTAACATATCTTTCACCAAAGTTCACTGTTTACGACTCTCTAGACAGTTTAGGAGGGACCCCCAATAGGGACCCTTGTAATAGAATGTGGGGACTACCTAGGAGTGTAAAGGTTGTATCAGGACTATATAAGGGGTTATGTATGGACACGGAATGAGGGGCCCTTTCATGAGTCCCTCCTTAGAACCCTGAATTAAGACTTGGACCAGCCGTGTGAGGGTTCCCATAGGGGCCTCCAAAACACATAATCCCAATAACAACCAAAAAATTACATGTTCTAGTGGTGTGCTGAGGACAGTTTAGGTTCAGGGTTTAGGGTGTTCGCTTGAAGCAGGAATTGCAGCTGTAGAGCTACGACGGCTTAATTACTTCTGAGGTTTGTGGGAGGGACCCTTAATGGTGACGTCTGTAGAGTATGCGGGGTTATGTGAGGCTTACCTGGTTATATAGGGGGTATGGTAGGACTATATGAGGGGTTGTGTAAGGTAACAGGATCAGAGGTCCCTTGTAGGATCCGGATTGAAATGCCTTCCGGTCTAGCTTGTAGTGTAGGCCTATGTAAGACATGTTTGGTTGGTGTTGATTTACTCTTCCGCTTCCTAAACTAAAACCTATGAACCCTAAACCCCAAACCCTAAAATCCTATTAACCCCATGAACCCTATAATTCCTAAACGATGTATTAACCCTAAGCCCTATAAGCCCTAACCCGGAACCTGACCCTAACCAACCACCAAAATCTGAAGTCCAGCGAGCTTAACCTCCCCCAGGGCTGCACCCACAAAGACATATCAACTATCTTATCTATAGGGGCCTCTAAAATGATTTCAATTTTTTGGCTATTATAAATCCGACTACTAACAACCAATAATTTTTTTGGTGGGGTTCTGAGGCCGGCTTAGTTATATTAATATATTTATATGTACTGCTGGTGCTCTCTGTATACTGCTGTTCGTATATCTATGAACAGTGGCATTAGATTGGGCATCACCAATGTTCTTATTCAAACCATGCCATCGGAGCCCCAAATTTCAGGATCCTGAGGGAATTTTCTCTTGGCAACCTACGGTGGTCAGTGCACTCGGTTCAGGGTTAAGGGTCTAGGGTTGGGCTTAGTTTCGGGTTTAGGGTTCAGGGTTTAGGGACTCTCATGCACCTTCTGGGGGGGGGGGGCACAATAAGGGGCCCACGGTCAGGTCCCAGGATATTGAGCTTTCAAACCTGAAGCTGCAGTGGCATGACGCATCAAGGATCCGGAAGACATTCAGATCGACTCCCCTTTGGCTCCAGTTTTCTGGTGACTTGACTGCACATGAGGATATATCACTGATAACAGCCATTCCATTCTCCTGCTGCTTCCGCTGCTGCCGCCGCTGCGGCCGCCGCCGCCGCCGCTGCTGCTGCCACTACCGCCGCCGCCGCTGCCGCCGCGGCTGCTGCTGTTGCTGCTGCTGTTGCTGCTGCTGTTGCTGCTGCTGTTGCTGCTGCTGTTGCTGCTGCTGTCTGCTGCTGCTGAAGCTGGCACTGCCAGGGGGGCGGTGGCGGTGGCGGCAGCGGTGGCGGTGCTTTCCAAGGCAGTTGCGTTGGTGCTGGAGGGGGCGGGGAAGGTTGGGGGGAAGAGAGCGCGGTGGCCCAAGAAGAACTTCTCTACAGCATCGGAGACTCGCCAACCTGGGTACCCCGCAGCGGATATATGTGGCCAGAGGAAATCATTTATCCAAACAGCCGTCCCGAAGAATTCCCATAGCCGTTTGTAAGTCAGACAGACAGGATCCATTACTTTAAGCCCTTGTTTTTTGCCTGGTGTGAGCCCATCTTTCATCATTAGAATCATCGCAGCTAGAAGACAAGGGGCCTTGTTCTTCTTCGCATGCCTGTCTGATAGTACGGGTACAGACTTCCAAGCAGTCCACTGTAAATCATAACCTCCTATGGCCTAATGGGATTGCCAAGATACTCGCTCCACTTTCATAGCCACTGAACATAGGAGCCTTGCTTAAGCAAGGGGTCGCACAGGATGGTGCGCATACTCAAAGCGTACATTCTGTTCTTCAACTTCCAGAAGCTCCAGCACTAACGGGGTCAAGGAGTTTCTGGCAAGTGGAAGTTTGCTCAGAGTCCCCCGCGTAACCCCCCTAGGTGAGTTACCCCGTGTTCTAACGTGGGTTATACATGCAGGTAGGCCAACACGGACTTTCTTGATGGCACCTGTGTTCCGTACCAATTCCTAGAGGTCCTGTTCACAGACGGCTGCAGTGAACCTGCAAATCCGAAGTCGTTCGCTTGGTACCCTATTAATTACGGCGGATACAATCCTGCATAATCCCAAGTACCTTATGCCTTGAAAACTGAAGTAGTAAAGTATACTATAGGTCATGCAGAATATTCATTACCAACAATACCATGTGCACAGTACACTCCACTCAACGGGGCTTTCAGTCTGCCAAGATCTGGAAAGACTCGTAAATCGCAGACCTTGGACCTTTTTACCCAAAGCCCCTACAAACCCTTCAACCCATTCCCCATACCTCCTAAAATCCTTGAAAGCTGGCCTTGAACCTTGTACCCCAAGCCCCTAAACCGCTCAAAGCTGTAATGGTAGACCCAGGTGCCGGCGGCTAGCCCCAAAAGACCTTATCATTCCCCTTGCTAGATGGGTTATTCTCTAAATTATGGGCCCCTTTTGGGTCCAAAATATAGTATGGTACGTAATATTTAGGGATACCAAAACGGGACCCCTATTTTGGGAACCCCCCCATAAAGCCCAGTAGCCTACTACCCCCTATACCATAGAATCCTTGCATAGCTATGGTATGCGGAGCCTCAAACAGACCGTAAGTATATTCAGGCTTCTGCAGTACCAGGTTTCCGGTTGGAAAAACCCTAAATCCAAAACTCTGTATACCCTAAATTCCAGACCCCAAAACGTAAGCCCTAATCCTGGATCCTACAGCCTAAATCCTGAACTCTATATACCCTTAAGCCTAATAGGGAATCCTTTTACCTAGGTTTCAGCTTACCGACTACGCGCTTTTTCCCCACTTGCAGCTCTTCGCGTCGGCCTCGCAGCTGGCTCTCGACTTGTTGCTCGGGTGGGATTGAAAAGTGTGGATATGGCGGCTTCAGGGCCCCCTTTACGATGATATAGGAGGTATATGAGGTATAGTCTAAACTCCTAGTATCCCCCTCAATAAGCCTTATAACAATCCCCTATGGAATCCCCTATATAACCCCATTAAGGAGTTTAGACTATAGCTCATATAGGGACATCCAGGGAATTAGGGTCTAGGGTTTATACTCACATGAGATATCCAAAATCCTGCAGGACCCTGAGTACGTTATACCTGGGGAAAATTTTGGTATTATGATACAGTAAGGTCATGCAGGACTTGTAACATCAACAGTATGGTGATCCTCCAGGTATCTTCAAAGGTGATGTAGGGGTTATATGTGGGATTTAGGGTTAGGGATCAGAGTTGTCCCAGATTTTGGCTGATTAGGGGTCCCTTCTCAGGGGTCTACATAGTAAGCATTATGGAAGTGCCCAGATAGGCAGCCTTGATGTAGCATGTTCAAAGGCATAAACCCCAAACCCTAAACCTTATAGGGGATTCCCAGATAATTTTCACTTTTTGGCTATTATAATCCTCATAACAACCCAAAAGTTGTAATGTTTAGTGGGGTTCTGAGACCGGTTTAGAACCCTAGTCGCTAACCCCAAAAGCCACAATCCCTAAGCCGTGAACGCTAAACCTCCCTCAGGTTAAGGTTGTCCAGCTAGCGGGTTTGGGCTCATAAGCCCTTACTGGAGGGTAGCAGGGAATAAGGGAATAGATTCGCTACACAATCCCTCTGCGATCTATTCATTTATCCCCTACAAACCATCAGTGGGTACAGTAAGGCCCAAAACCCTAAACCTTAAACCTGAAGCCCTAAACTCTAAACCCTAAACTCTAAATCCTAAAGCCTAAACCCTAAACTCACAATGGCTTTTGATCAGGCCTACGCTTTGGAGGCATTGATTTGGAGTTCAGAGGGTTTACTGTAGGTCAGGGGCTGTATAGGAGCAGCAGTGTCCAAGTCCAGGAGAGTGCAACTACATGAGGTTTGATTATGGCAAAAGGAAAAGGAGTTTCCACAACCGCTGTCTTATTTAGGGGGCACAAGAGCGGGAGATATCACAACTAGCTCAAATACACATGATGTCAAGTCATCATTGATCCTTTGGGAAGATGAAGCCGATCACAACAAACCTTCGGTTGTGATATCTCCAGTCCAGCCCGCTGTTGCCTCATCATGAAGGATGTCTGTGTTGAGGTAGACCTGGTTTTCTAAATTCCTACTACTTTCGATACCGGTTCTTGACGTATTGATCTAGAACATATGGGGGAAGATAAACGCATAGTGTTTCCTGTATAACTTGCCTTTGCCAACTCGTTTTGGACGCCCAAATGAAATCCATACATTGTGTTCCTCAAATACCTTGCCTACGATACGAACCAAGAGCAGTTTAAAGAAACACCTTCTGCTCTCAATCTTGTTTTGTTGGTCTTTTCAGGGTTCCCTAGGGCTCCAGTTACCTAAATAATGGGAACTGGGTTCTATATACCCTATAGTCACATAGCCCAGTAACCTACTATTTAGGTAACTGGGAGCCCTAGGGGTTGCCAAGCCTCGACCCAGGCTAGCGGCGGATTTGACTGCCGTGCATGTCGCCTTGGTCGGGAGCTCAGGAACCCAGGGGTGAACCTGGGGTAGGCAGGAACAGCCTCACATTCCTGTTGATAACAAGCCTCCAAGTGCAAGTGATGGGACTGAAGCCCTTGATTTCCGATGAATCCTCATGGAAACCCTGTCATCTGCACACAGTGCTTCTAGCATTCTTGCACAGTTCATACTTCCAAATATTGAGAGCCATTCGCACACAGCCGCCCTCTCCCTAATGCAAACGCCCGAAGCCTTCAGAATCAGCAAAATTTATCCTGAAAACTCAATCCAGAGTCCCAGGTTAAGCTCATCCATGTGTGCTCTGCCAAGTCAAAAGCGCGTGGGCTCTAAGTCTACTTACAGTATGTACAGTGGGCCCGAAAGCCTATAGACATTCTGCTATCCCCTTAAAAACCCCTAAAGTAGTCCCCTATATGATGACGAGATAACCGACTTTGAGGAGTTTAAATTTTGGCTCACAGTGGGCTCTGAGGAGCCATGGGAACAGTGCCCCAAGGCAGAGTTTAATGCTGCGTCCTGGCGCAGATCTGCGGACTTCTACCAAGCGGCGCTTCCTGACGGGCTTTGAAGGGTTTAAGGTATTTAGGCTCATGAGACTATAGTAACTACGTATATGGCTGGGCTGAGAATCGAACATATATAAGCCCCTTAAAAGGCCCTATAGAGGTTATCCGAGTTGTATGTAAGAATATAACCATAGTTATACGTAGTCATCCTAAGTGTGGATGTAGGCTGCAGGCCGTGCTAGAGTGGACTGTCAGATTCAGTGGTTCAGGAGGGTTTGGGCTTCAGGTCTTGGGTGTATGGCTTAAGGTATCTTGTCTTTGGTTTGGAGCTCAATGGTTTTAGTCTGTTCTTGAGTGGGTCCTCACAGCTCTTTTGAACATACCCCAAATGGGATGAGCAGAAGATAGAAGAAGTGGGAGAACTGCGGCGCACCACCTGCCCTATGAACCCACAACCAGGGCCCGTCTCGTCGTGCTTCTCGGAGGAGGTGTTTACAGAGGCCAATGGAACCGTCCCGTGAAGCAGGATGTTTGTATGGCTCAGTAATGATAAGAGCTTGTAGCTTGTACCCTGCGTGCTGCATGAATTCAGCTTGTGCACATACCCAAATGTGGGTTTCTGAAAGTACGTTATTAAAGGCCTTGTAGTAGGAATAGAAATTCTGGTATTTTCGAGTTTGTATGCAGGTCCCCGTGTTCAGGGAAACTACCAACTGCCTAAACGTCCTCGGCTGAGGATTTGCGCGCTGCGGGCAGGTTCGCAGATGGCTCTGACACCACACTTCTTGCCTCAACCCCGAACTGCAGAAGACTGGGCTAAAGTCTGCTCATGAGGAAAAAGCAGAGATTTTCGCATGCCGAGCTGTGAAGGCATGAGCTCAAGGGGCCCTAACCCCTAAACCCAAACATTACCCTAGGGCTCCAGTTACCCAAATAATGGGAACTGGGTACTATATACCCTATAGTTACATAGCCCAGTAACCGACTATTTAGGTAACTGGGAGCCCTAGGTTAGATTGTGTTTCAGTCTCTTTCAATCTCTACAGTCCCCTTCTTCGGCTGAGTGACCTTGGTCTGCCCTATCTTGAATCCTCATCGAAAACGAACAGAAAAGCATTACCCCTAAGGGTCCAAGGACCCAAATAAGAGGGTTTTAGGGCCCAAATACCAGTAATGTTATAGCATTTGGGCCCTAAAACCCTTACATTTGGGTCCTTGGACCCTTAGGGTACCAAACCAAGAGAAACATCATGGTCCTTTCTTCGCTGATTTTCGTCCTTCGCACTGCGTTAGAAGGGATTCAGGGTTTTTGGATTACCTACCCCTCATGAGAGAGGATCTTCCACGTAAATGAAGATACCTGGGTAAGTAGGCTTACAGCGTTGGGCTTACCAATTAACAATGGGTATAACTACTTACTAAGTCCCCCTGACACTCCAAGTATCCAAGTGTAGAAATTTGCTGTTCTCTTTAGGTTCAAGTTTTGGGGTATCTCTTTGGTTTCCCTTTACTCTACACTTCAAACCCAAGAATGAGGTCTTTACAACCAGCCTGAGGATTCAGGCTTAGTTTAAAAGCCAGCGCAATAGGTTTTCTGCACCATTATTTTGATAACAATCCCGCCCGTTGAACACGGTTAATGCTAAAATCCTGTATGACCCCAAGTGTCTTGCACCTTGGGAGTTGGTGTGATGGCATACGAAGGTCATGCAGGGTTTTAGTATCAACGGCATGGAACACCAGCTGGCCCGGCAGGCTAAATAATCAAGACGGCTTAGAGTGTGACAGAGCGTACATGGGATAATGGGTTTGCATTTCGCGTTGCTAGGCTTTGCGGGTGTCAGCTATACCCTAAGGGCCCAGTATTTAATAGTTGTATACTTTGGGATCTTCATAGTAATACTGGTTATACATGCCTTGGGAAGAACATGACAATGGCACATTTTTGGACCCTTAGGTATATGGTAGTAGTTTCCCAAAATAAGGGGACCCCAATATAGACCCCCATATACTATGAGCTATAGTCCCGATTATAGGGACCCCCAACAAGTACCCCTAATTTTGGAAAATCCCCATATATCGGTTTGTTCTTTTTGGCACCTGGCAAGTTGAAATTGGCTTGGGGGAATGCATTTGATGAGGAAATCGGGCCGGACTTGGATTGCATACAACCCCCAGGGCTCCCTGTTACCTAAATAGTAGGTTACTGGGCTATGTAACTATCAGGTATATAGAACCCAGTTCCCATTATTTAGGTAACTGGAGCCCTAGGGAATAGCGGTAATTTCTTGGAGTTGGGATATTTCGGCTAATGCCGAATTCTATCATCACGGAAGGTTTTGCTGTGCTCCTGGACAGGGCGCCATCAGTGATCCACCTGAGTGCGCGCACGTCACTGACTTTTGGACCAGCCACCACGAGTGTGTGGGGGCCTCAAGCGTTTTTACGCGCGCAGAGTTGGGAGTGGGTGCCCCCAAGCCTCTACCTAGTATAAGTGGGCTAGCGTCCTTACAAGGCTGCTTGGAGGAGCAAACACCATTTGCCTGGTCTATTGTTGCATAGCGTGTCCGGCGTGTCCATCAAGTAGATGAAAATGTTGGCCTGGAAGCCCTTGCGGAACTCCTACACCCAAGGCGCCACACAGAGCTTGGGTCCTCCTGCCGGATCTTGCCGTTTCCAACCAAAACGCAAGTGCTTATGACCTGATGGTTTAATCAAACATGCCTTACCGTTTACTTGTAGGATGATCTCTTGCACCACAGGGTGCCACAGAGGGCCCCAAAAATACCGCAATTCGCTTCACCAAAAGTTTGGAGTCCAGGGGGTGGCAATCGAAGGCATCCACAGCTTGATCCTGGTGGCTCTTCCACCCTCAAAATATACGAGAGTTTCTGAAAGTTTCTCAAAATCGTCTTGGCCGGATCTCTAACAGGGATGCCTATAGATCCTACATGATCCAATGCACCTTACATGTGCCAATCCTATACCCTACACCCTAAACCCTTAGCCTTAATCACATTACCCTCATGAGCTCCTCAGGTTAAGCCCGTGGTGAAGGTCAAAGTCAACCACTTTGCCCAGGAGCGAGCCGCACACATGAGCAATGGTCTAAACTCCTTAGAAAGGGTGAAATAGGGGAGGATATGGGCGACTACTATAGGGGTGATAAAGGGGGGATACTAGGAGTTAAGACTACAGCTCACATGATCCCGCAGTACTTGCCACTATGGGAATTAGCGAAATCTCTGGGGTTTAGGTGACCTTCGCCTCAGAGGATCCCCCCTAACAAGAAAGTAACCTTCCCCCAAATTTAGGGTTCAGGATTTAGGGCCTGCCTCTTTGATGCATCTGGTTTGGATTGCAAGGACAAACCCGCAGTTTCAGCTTCACCTGCATGCAGGAAGCACGAGTAGGAGCTTGCTTCCCTGCAACCTTTTTCTAGTCAGCGTTGCACAAATCTATCAAATACAGCACTTATTAAACCCTAAACATTAACCCAAGTAGTTGAGAAGCCATGCAAGTTGTGGCTCCAAGACCTGCAGCGCTTCAGCTAACCCTTTGTTTGATATTCTGCGTTGCTTCTATCTTTTTTCTGAGTGCTACATTTCTATAGTACTTTATAGGGTCCAAAAGAAGCTATATGTTGAATCTGTATCCCTAAACCTTAAACCCTAAACCTTATTTCCGAGTGGGGGATGTGAAGCCAAGCCCGTGTGAAGCTCTGACTCATAGGTTGATGCTGGCCCTGTATTTCAGGAAGCCGGAGGTTTATGCGGTTTAGGGTTTAGGGTTTTGGGGTTTGGGGTTTAGGGTATGCAACCTGCAATGTTCCATGAGGCAAAGAAAGCCACAGAAAAGACGCATTGACAAACTTCCCACAGTCTTGGACA
The DNA here is from genome assembly GCA_905231905.1 of Symbiodinium pilosum. Lineage (NCBI taxonomy): Eukaryota > Dinophyceae > Suessiales > Symbiodiniaceae > Symbiodinium > Symbiodinium pilosum. The sequence goes on from CAJNIZ010043426.1 coordinate 38,517, forward strand.
CTTCAAGCCCTGCACGATTTTGTCCATCAACAGTTGCATTTCTTCTGGGCAGTCTCCTGAACCCCAACCCAAATAGTAGTTTCCATTTTCTTTTCCATTATCCCTATATAACACCAATATAACCCTAATACATACCCCAATATAACCCCAATATATCACCCCAATAGAACCCCCAAAAGTCTAAACCCTAGACCCTAAGCCCTAAACCCTAAACTCTAAACCCTAGACCCTAAACCCTAAACCCTAAACCCTAGACCCTAAACCCTAAACCCTAAAAGGGTTTTAAGGGTTCTAAACTCTAACCTCAAACCAAACCCTCAGGACTGCTGGGAGCGCTGCGAGATCGGCGGCGACTGTGCCTGGTGCGGTTCTGGCCACGCATGTTGCCGGAGACTTACGGTGGATACTAACAATCCTGCATGACCCTAAGTACCTCATACCTTTGGAATAATGGTACTATAGTCTACTAAGGTCATGCAGGATTTTTAGTATCAACAGTAGTGCCCGTGGCCTGCGTGTGCTCTGCTTTGTCGTTGTCGCCGTTGCGGTCGCTGCTCCCGCGTCATCTCATGTACGTCGAATACGTCGTAGTTGTTGACCCCTATCTTCCTTTGCTCTCCTAGAGGACTGCCGGTCAGGTGTCTTGGCCTGTACGTCAGCCAACTTGAAATTCGGGATCCTCCTGGTGTCTGCAGCAGGTGCCAGGTACATTGGACGTTGTTATCGGGGTTTCAATCAGCGATGTCACGTATCAAAGACTAATAACTCAAGAAGAGCTTGTCTTACAAAAGCATGGCCTCTTGTGCTAGCCCTACCTTTCCAAGGGTAATTAACCTAGCAGGGACAGCAGGCTTTCCACAAAACGCAACATGCAGGACCAGCGGCCTTGTGCGGGTAGTCCTTGGATTATGTACTTTAGGAAGTCACATTTTACCACATCATCATAAGATAGCGTTTGAAAGTGTATTCTCATGCAAGCCTTAGACTTGGTTGTTACCAGCACACCTTTTGCAAACAGTAAAGAAAGCGGCAATCATTTGTAAGTTTCTACAGCTACTACTTTAGTTGGATTAGCCTCCTAGGCCATGACGTGGGATCTTTGACAGATTTTGACCATTACGAAGACCTCCATCAGTTTGTGAGTTACTAGGGCACGGCCCTTTATATGAAAGTTTCAAAAAGTTGGGTCACCCATGTGTGCCCCCAAGCAATCTAGATTGTGAGAGCAGCTCCAGCTAGATTTATACACTCAACATGCGATGTGTAAGAATGCTTCGAGATTTCGTGCAACCTTCAGCCATTTTTCCTCGTAATGGGCGTCCCTCGCATGTTAGACACCCAGACAAGGACCATGAATTTGAGAAGCCCAATTCGGGAAGTGTCCAGGTCGAAAGGACAGCGACCTCGATCCCCCTGAGTGCCACTGGGATGTTTGGATTCCTTGGCACTTCCAAAGGCTTTGGGGACTTAGGGCATAGGAACTGTAGTCTAAACTTCTAAAGGGGGCTAAATAGTAGTTTATATTGAGGAGTATTGTAGGGATTATCAAGGGGGATACTAGGAGTTTAGACTATAACTCATATCCTTTTCCTGGGTACTTGCAGTTTACATGGACGTTGCCCTTATCTAGGTGGGATGTTAGGCCCTCAACTGTCTTGGTTTTCTCAGGCTCCCTTGTCTGTCACTCAAGAGTGTTGTGTTCCAGGGGATGTCGAACGGAATGGTGGACAGTTTTTTGTTGATGGCCTCCTGCAAGCAACGCAATTTTGGGCTTGGTGCTTCATTATCGCAACGCAACTAGCCCTCAACACAGCACTATCAAGACGATAGCTCTTTCTAGCCAGGGCTTTATGTGGTTGCATGGTAGTTTGCCGGGCGCCAGGGAGGCAGCTTCAACTCTAAAACTCTGGAACACTTTGATGGACGAAGCGAAGGAGATCTCGAAGCTACTGCTCACAATGAGCACAGTCTAATAGCAGAACTACCCTTATGATGATAACAGTTCTACAGCTGGTCGTGAGAACAACTGGTAGTGTGTTGTCTCTCATCAGTGCTTTTGCTCTGGGTTGGGGGGTCTTAGTATCCATACACTAGGTTTCATATGTAGAACACACTGCGAGTATGTGGAGGAACGTGTTTAGATCAACTAACCTTGCGCGTGGCTTAGAAGGTCACGGCATAGTCGACTGGCCCACGGATCGCTGGAGCCTTGATTTGGTCCCTTGTGGCCTCATGTGAACTATAGTCTAAACTCATTAAATTAAAGGGGGGATATATAGGGGATTATATACGGGACTACTGTAAGGGTTACTAAGGGGGATACCAGGAGTTAAGACAATGGCTCATGTTTTCGTTGTTTGGAATCGACAATGATGCGTGGTGATAATACGTACTGTGGAAGGAGGAAATCTTGCGCAAAATTTAACATTCAGTACACCAATGGGTACCGCGTTTCCGGGGTCCCAGGCGGGAAGATTTCCTCCATCCATTGTGTCAACCAGTTTCTCAATTATTTGCAGCTAAGCATGAGCTAGTGGACGAAAGCGGGTGCATGGCACCACTCCGTAACCCTGCCATACTGCCGTGGATACTTGGGAATAATGGTACCATAGCATACTAAGGTCATGCAGGATTTGTAGTATCAACAGTAGTATGACAGTTGTTTAAATACCGCTGTCATGCGGTGGGTGCTTCGATGTGCCTAAGGGCAGCCTGGGATGAAATAGGATCTGTGTGTACCAACTAAGATGGGGAGCTTTAATTCCTGTACGTTCACTGGAGGGCGGGAGTATTTTGACATAAAGGAGCCTCAAAATCTAGTTGAGATGGTGGGGTGAAGGTGAGCTTCTGCACGTGCCAGTACCACAGTCGACCTTGCCTTCTGAAGGAAGTGCACACCTAAGCCGACATGTATCTAACCCAAGAGAATGTGCTTCAAGCACTGCATATTTGAGGCGATAAGGTATCCAATTATCGTCTAGCTTGTAGGCGGGGCTTTATCCTGAATACTGGGTGACTGTTTAGGAGCTTGGACTAAGTTTCTATTATGACAAGATTGCATTGTTCAGTATAATGTGTCCACACTATGGTAACTTGAATTACGAAGAATTCTTTACGGGCAACCCAGGTTGTCTTTAGCTGTTTTGCAGATCACAAGTCATGGCTCAGTACATCTTTCCCATATCACACTCTAAGGGTCCAAGGACCCGAATAATAGGGTTGTAATATTGATAGTATTTGGGCCCTAAACCCCTTTTATTTGGGTCCTTGGACCCTTAGGGTTCCAATATCACACTCATTCATGCAAGCCTTGCAACCCTATTGCATCTCTTTTCTGCAGCCTCAAGGAGCACCCCTGGGTCGCTGTTAAGGAACTTGAGTTAAGTTACCAGTCTGGCTATACATAGTAACTACTATAGTATAGTATGGTTTCCCCAATATAGTAACTTAGACTAAGTTCCTTAACAGCAACCCAACAAATCACGCGTTTCCGCCGATCTATGTAATGCTGCGTTACCTCCTGAAGAGCTTCTGCATGATAAGCTCTTTCCAATCCCTCCAACACTTGTTAATGCTACATGTTCGCTGCAAAGTCCGTGCACGGAAGTTTCTCACAGAGAATCCTGAAGACAGACCGTGATAATGTGTATATAGTCTTCATACACGGTCAACAACCGGCTGGACTGAAGGGCTGTTACAAGGAACCACTCAAACGAGGCAACCCTCTTTTAACTTATACCGCATTCATCGTCCTTGAACAACTGGCAACTATAGTCCCCCTCAAGTAGATAGAACATGGCTTTGGGTACATAATAATCAGAACCCCATATACCCACATTCCTACTTTGGGGGGGGATTATAGTCCTCACCCTACCCCCTGGAAACTACAAGGGGACACATTATTATGGTCCCTGCCTAAAGCTCCTAGCTTGATCCCAAGATCGGCGCAGTCCCAGATGACCAGTGGCTTTTTGTTTGGGGTTATATGGTCGCAAATATGCAGTAAGAATATGTTCATCCTTTTGGGTATGGACTTTTGTAAGAAGAAGGCGATCTTATTTGGTTCAACCACCAAAAACTGGGTTGCTGTTAAGGAACTTAAATTATGTTACCATACTGGGTATATATATATATGCGCTCACATGTTTCCCAATACAGTAACTTAAACTAAGTTCCTTAACAGCAACCCAGAGAAAAAGCTACTCAGGTCACCATACCTGCGTCAAGCCTGTGCTTGATGTGCCCGTCAAGCACGAAGGGCAGGATGGGATCATGTGGTTGCGTTGAGGTTTACTGTTTAGGGTTTAGGCGTTTGGGGTTTAGGGTTTAGGGTTTGCTCAGGGTCTAGGATGTAGCGTTTATTTGTTTTTTGGTTTGCTGTTCTTGCTGATCCTTTATCTTACAGGGTTTTTATGTTAGGAGAACCCCCCGCCCTGTAATAGCGGTATAATAGGAATATTAGAGGACCCTGATATAATCATATTATCCTCTATAGTCACTATATTACAGGGTGGGGGTCCTCCTAATTAAGATATGTATACTTCAACAGATTTGCATAGGGATTTGTGAGTTATTGTTCATGACCCTGGAGCAAGGCCCATAGAGTCTGGCTGTCATTCGCATACCTGCCTCCCCTCCTACCCCAGAGGCCACCCCTATTTGAGCTAAAACCTAAACTCCATAAAAACGGGATTATATATAGGGGACTATTATTGCGGTTCCTGGGGGATACTAGGAGCGTACTGTAGTCTCCTTAGGAATTATTCTTAATTTTTTTATAGTGTAACCCTGAGGAATTATTAAAGATATCATTTTTTATTATAGGTCTAAGGAGACGGCAGCTTAGACAATGGCCCATTTCAGCATCTGAAGTGTGATTGGAGTCTTTGAACTTGGCGTTCCCCTGCTGCTCCTTGTGTCGGGAATGGTCGTGCGAAATGCTATATGGGCTTCCTGGTTCTTCGTAGGACTAAGGGAATATAACCCCTACATAATCCCTATATCATCCCTATATAAAATATACCCTGGTTCCCTATTAAGAACCAGTAAGTAGGAGCCCTTTCACAACTGCATGATGCGTGAATACCTGTCTCCAAGGCATTATTCTAGATATGGTATGATGTGGCTCCCTGATAGTGCTCGCTGAAAAGATACTACTCCATCTCAACACCCTGTTTGAGAAGGAATATTCAATCCTAAACCCTAAACTAATCTATGGAATATAGTTCTTGATTTAGGGTAGCTGGGAATCCAAACTCGAGCTCACATACCTCAAGGTTACAAACTTGAAGTCTCTGAATCTTGTGTTCAGGGCCCGGTGGCGAGTCTTGGACCAACCCTCAAATGCCTCCGAATTGCTGGGACGTTGGTCCTTAGCCAGGAGTCCCAATGTAGGTAGCATTGATAGACTTTCGGGCCCGATGTGGGTCGTATTTGTATACTTGGAGCCCCAAGACCCCAAACCCGAAACCCAAAATCCTAAACTCTATAGACCCTAAACCCTAAATCCTTAGGGTAAAGGACCCCCCGAAATTACACCAATGTAGGTATGATTTGTATACTTGGATTTCTAGGGACTGTGTTCATTCCTTCGGCCTTCACCGCCATATGGTATCCCCCTTATAACCCCACGATAGTCCCCTCTATGATCCCCCCTTTAAGGAGTTTGCCCCATACAATCCCTTATATGAGCTAGGGACTAAAGTTAGGCTGGGGGGACCTGTAGGGGGATGTGTAGGGGAATTAGGGGTACCTTTAAGGAATATACTACGTCCGGGCTCATATAATCCCCCTTTAAGGAGTTTAGGTTATGGTTCATATGACGTCTTCATATTGATGCAGCGGTGAAACTACTCGATCTTACCGATCGTCAGACAGACTGTTAAACGGTCCACGTACCTACTGTGTAGCACGCACGTGCTTGGCCGGCATGTTCTCACTATATGGGAAATTGGCCCCTAATAACTGCCAAAATTGCGCCCTAACCGTCCTTTCATGCGTGGCGTACAAGATATACCCCGAAACCCTAATTCAGTTACCTGTCAAATAGGCTCCCCTTTTGGTTCCAGATACGCATTATGCGGGGGTATCCCAGAATTATGAGGCTGTTTCTAGCTGTCCCTTCATACAGTTCACCGGGGGGCTACACTGTGTCCCTGTATGTATGGAAAACATCCACTACCCACACCCTAAACTCTAAACTTTCCCTACACCCTAAACCCAAAGCCCTAAACCCTAAATCCAAAACCCCAAACCCCTCTGTCAGCTGCGAGGATTGTTACGATTTCTGCAAGGGCATCGGTACGTGCAACTGGCCTGGTCCTGAGATGACACTGCTGAGCAGTAATTTTAGGGTTTAGGGTTCAGGTTTTAGGGTCCAGGGTTTAGGGTTCAGGGTTTAGGGTTTAGGGTTCAGGGTTTAGGGTTCAGGGTTTAGGGATATGGTTTTGTGGTATATTCTATTATATATATATATGAGGGTTATGAGTGAATACGGGCTTCTAGAACAGCTTGTCAGGTGGGCTTTAAGGGGCTAGGTAACCTAGTAAGTGTCAACTAGCCTAACACAACCAACGGTTGGGGCTATACCTTAAGAAGCTCGTTGACATAGTGTATGAACGTTGGCACTTTGTGGAGTTTGTGCGTTTGTTAGCCAGAAGCGTGGTTCCCCTCTAAATCCCCATACTTCCCATTTGAGTATCAATATTCCACTTCAAAATGCAACCAGTGCAAGATGAGTTTAGGGGGACTTCTCAAGCTTTGCAGAGGTATTGAAAAAGCAGATTTGGCCTAAACCCTACACCCTAAACACGGAATCTTGTCATTCTATGAAGCAGGGCTTCATGCGAGCCAATTGAGGTTTTGGATTGTCCAAAGCTCTCGGTACAGTAGCTTGGATGGTTAAGGGTTTGGGTTTTAGGGCAAACACATGTCAAGTCACTATCTGTGTCTGGAGATGTGTTGCCGGCTTTTCCATGAAGCTCTACGTAAGTCCATAGAAAACGTACTTTAGGCCCTCAAAGTCTGCAAATCAGCACTTGCAGTGGGCTATCAGGATGTTCAGGGGTGTCTGGGAAGAATACTACACTCCTCTATTAATATCGTAGCCCAAAACCCTATATTGCTTACGGCATACCAGACTCTAAACCCTAGAGCCCTACACCTTAAAACCTGGAACCGTAAAACCCTAAGCCCGGCAAGCTCCCAGGTGTGGCAGGGGAATGGCCTGCTGCAAGTACGGGGACATCTACACCCCGGATGAGTGCCGAGCGGTAGCCTCCTGCTTGGTATTTTGCATATACTTGGAGGGTCATGGGGACTTAGTAACTAGGATGGGGATAATGGAAAAAAGAAAATGGAAACTATTATTTAGGGCTTGGGTTTAAGGTCATGGGGACCTAGTAAGTAGGTTAAGAAGAAGGATAACTAGGGTTATTATATGGGTTATAGGGGGTATTAACCTATTGACTAAGGCCCCCTGAACCTCCAAGTAGCACTGTGTAGGGTCATAGATGGTTACCTAGGGCTTTTTAGGGGATATAGGATCATGCAGGGTCCTTCAGGGCGATGTAGGGTTTAGGGTTTAGGGATCATAGAGGGTAACTTAGCGATACATAGGGAATGTACGGTCATAGAGCCTTATTTCGGGCCTTTTAGGGGATATAGGGTCATGGCGGGCCATTTAGCGCTATATAGGGTCATATAGGGGTTTCCCAAAAAAATAGGGGTGCCTTTCTGAGGGCTCCAGAATAAGGATTTTGGGGTCTATATTGGGGTTTAGGGAAGCTACGCTACCATTTAGGAATAGATAGGGCCTGGGGTATATTGCTCCGAGAATGGAAAATCAAATGGACAAGAACATTGACAACGAAATGGGAAAGGGGATTCTGTAGGGGTTTATAGGTTATTAGGGCTAGGTCGGAGAAAATCCAAATTATAACCAGATGATATCTTGTAGGCCCTTATAACTCCGACAATGGATAAAAGTAATCCGTAGCATACCTACTTAACCTGGAATATTGGCGAATGTCCTTTCCTGCTTGCTTTTTCCCGCTGGCCCCATGCTGCCGTCACACGTCGAGGTCATGACCTTTTTTTCGGATTCTCTCACTCTGCCCGTCTCTCCCTTCCGCAACTTAGGTCTACTATTCCTCAAAGGAGCAGCTTGACAGCACAACTGCCATCATGCGACGGTTGTGTGGGCGAGCCTGTGCCCATCAGGAAGTGGCAGAGGTCTGTAGTTGTTTCGTCTTACGGGTTATCAGTGGGGACGGAATGATTCCTCTAGCAACCCCTAAGTATGGTTATAGTCCCCCTTAAGTAGATAGAATATGGCCTTGGGTATATTAAAATAAGATCCCCACATATCCCATAATCTATCTACTTAAGGGGTACTATATATCATGTCCGACAATGTGGTCATTTCCATTCCATGTTCTGTTCCTACACGCCCCACTCAACCCAGCAAGTTGTCTTGCAGCATGTCTCTGGATGAATCAGGCGGATATGGCATAATAGGATTAGATAAGCTTTCAAGAAGTGGCTCTGCTGGAAATAGTCTGAAACTCAGAATGCTTTGGTTCTGGATCTCCTGAAAACTAGCACTTGATAGACTTGATGGCAGCACTAGGGCCCTGATGTTGTTGTTGCAAAGGTGCAGGATGTGGTCTATGCAAGAATTTACCGCTGATGCTCATTGTTTAGATGGTATCGGATTACTTGAGGACATGGACTTTGACAATTGAAAAGGGCACGCAGCGAGCTTTCTGTGAGCTCCTGTCACAGCGGTAGGGTCCCTGATCCCTTTAACCTCCTCCCCCAGAAATCTTGGCCCCAAACTTCTAGGCAAACGCGTCGCTACCCTACTCCCAGAAACCCAGAGATGTGTTTGTCCTACACCTGCCTATCCCAATGAACCCCTACATAACACCCATGTCCAGCTCATGTTCCATGTTCTTCTCCATTTGATTCTCCTTTTTTTGGAGGCGATATCCCTAAACGCTCCAGAATCCCTGTATAATCCCTATAAAACCCTCATTACATTTCTACAAGGCTTTGAACCCCCAGCCCAGGCACCACGTTTGCGTCAAACCCACCTTTCCTGATCCGGTATCCTTGCCGGCCTGGGAGAGGCAGGTAGGGTTAGGGTTGATATTGGGATAATGGAAAAGAAAATGGAAACTACTATATCATAATGGGGTATATATTGGGGTTATATTATGACTTACCTTTGGTTAGCTGGGTTTAGGGTTTGGGGTTTAGGGTAAAGAGTTTAGTTTTTTTGGGTTTAGGGTTCAGGGTGTAGGGCTTAGTGTTTGGCGTTTAGGGCTTAGGGGTTTAGGGGTTTCAGGGCTTTGGGTTTAGGGTTAAGGGCCTGGGAGAGGCCTCGGTCTTCTTCTTGCGAGTAATATAGGGGGGTATACAGGTTTCTGTGAGGATTATATACGGTTCTATGGGGAGTATGTAGGGTTATATGCTTGGGGTTATGTAGGAGTAAGGGTTTAGGGTTTTGGGTTTTTGTGCACCCTAGAAGGAGAATCGAATGGACAAGAGCATGGAGCATGAAATGGAAGCTGGGTTTATCTGGGGTTTGCAGGGGTAGTTGTTAGGTCAATCCCCCCTACAGTAATAGCCCCTAGATATGGAGTTAATGGGGCCTTAGTATACCTACTGTGGTCACTTCTGGCACCCGTTACTGTGTGGGGGATTGACCCAAGGTAGTTACCAATATTAGGGGATACAATAGAACCCCCCCCAAAGGTACCCCCCCCAGGGTTTAAGGAGCTAATAAGGACTATATAGGGCTTCATAAGGCCTAATTGGGGGAGGGTACCTTTTGGGGGGGTACTATTGCAATCCTTTACAATATCATGGCCCCATGTCCCTTGTGTTGTGGCATACCTCAAGAAGACCTCGCAATGATATTGGTAGTTCTTTCGCAGTTGCGCCCCTAACCCAAACCCCTTATTAACGAACCCCTCCCTTTAATAGGGATTGTAATAGGGCTGCTAATCTGAAGGCCCTTAAAAGGAGGGGGTTTGTCTCAATTACTGTGTCTACTGACTAGTACCATGCTGAGTTATTTCCTTCATTGTTTATGCTTGTTGTGTCTGTCTACTTGTGCAAATTGTTACTTTGGTTCTTTTTGAGATTGCTAGTCCTGTCTCTATGCGATGAGTGCCAGTTGAGCTCCTGTCTGTTATGCATGCTTTGGTGTGGTAACCCGAGAGACTCGCAGCCTACATCAGAAGTATTCAGCGCTCGTTATTCTCCTCCCCCGCTCCTCCTCGTCCTCTGGCTTGCGTTCTGCATGTGCAGTTGCTGCGCAGGCCGAATGAGGTTCCTCAAGAGTGCCCCGACGGCTATTCGCCAGGCTTCCGTTCTGGAATTTGTTTGGCGGTTCAGGTACGCTTTCTCTCATTAATGAATCTTACCTTCAACTTTATCTTCCGGAGTATTTATATAACAGCATGAGAATGAAGCAAATGAGCTGAATCAAGGATGACGTAGAGCCCATCAAGCTTCCTTCCCTGTACGCGTGGTCGCGGGTTGTCAAAATTGCGGGCCCCCCTAGGGGTGTATACAAAATGTAGGAGCCCCTTTTTTTTGGGAAAGCAAAAAAGGGACCACAGCATAGTTCGGACAACCAGCCATTTCATGCTCAGGGCTCAGGGATCTGACTATTGCAATTTGCTCCTCTAGTCAACAGCCCCGAGAGCAACATCAAGCATGTGCAAGATAGGCATGTGAATTCTTGCACCGGAACGCCACAACACCCATAGTAAATACTGAAAATCCATAACTAGCAGTTATGCTATATTGGGCCTTGGTGCTTACCAATACGACCTGCAGGGGGGTATGTGATTAGGGTCTCCCGGAGGTTCTTCTTTCCTCTAATTTCCTGCTGTATTTCCTGTTGGATGTCCTGTGGATTTCCCAAACTGTTGGTATCCTTGCAGAACGTATGGGGGGATTGTAGTTAGAAGAAGATGTTGGAAGTCCCCTCCTTTAGCAGTATGTGAGAACAGTCCGAATAGTGAGTTCTGAATAAGGCTTCCATAATCCATTGCAATCTCCACATATCCCAAGGGTCCCTAGGAGGCCTTCTGTTGGAAAGAACCCCCCCATGTTGAGAGATTCCACCAGATTCAGTTCTACTTCCTAATTAAGAAAATTGTTGATACTATAGCCGCCAAGATAGTGCATTGCGAGAATTATGTATATTAGTGTTTAGGGCCTAGGTACCGTAAAATCCGCTTGAAAGAAATATGGTTGTATTGGCTTTTTTCACTCCCGACAGCATGTTGAAACAGTACGAGTATAGAGCATTCTAGATGCACCGGTAGTGACTGAGCACACCACCAATGGTACTAACAGCAGAGGCAGCGCCAAGCATGTAATCAACACCCGCCCTAATAACAACCCCCACCCAACAATAGCTACCCCCCAAGACAGTATCAGCACATTGTTACATGCAGGGGCAACAAAGCCCCAAACACTAAACCACGCAACATTTGACACAAATCTGTCACCCTGCCCTGCTCAGCAACCCTGCCTAAAGCCTAAACCCTATAAGTCCTAAACCCTACACCCTTAACCCCAGACCCTACACCCTAACCTCTAAAACCGCAGCCTCAGCATCTGACGCAGGACCCTTTGGCTGCGTGACTGGGTTGCTGTTAAGGCAGTAAAATAAAGTTGCAGTAATGGGTATATAGGGTATAAAGGGTTAAGCTTTTAGAATTGGCATAATGGGTATTTCTAGTAACTAACATGGTTTCCCCAATATAGTAACCAACATTAAGTTACCATAATGGACATATATATATATAGAGAAAGTAATATGGATTCCGCAACTTAGTAACTTTGATGAAGTTCCTGAACAGCAACCCAGGTGATTGATCACGGTCCACGGCTCAATACCTTCTACGTCTACAGGCAGGGAAACTCTGAGCAGACCCTACTGCTTGCTGTTGGAAAGTTTGTGTCAAGCATAACCCTAAGGCTCCATGTAGAGCCCCCAGGGTAAGTCAGTCCGCCTGCGCCGTTTGTGGACGTTGACCTGGATCTGTATCCAGTTCCAGATGAAATCGTGCGGGTCATTGACAGTCTTTGATTAGTGATTAAGCTTGAGGAATCCAAGCGGTCAACAATCCCACAGGGTCCACATACCTGTATGGCGCAGACCTAGGCCCCAAAGTGCCTTTTTAGTACTCCTTTTGCGCACCAGGTATATAAATATGGGGACCTCTTGCAGGTTCAGGCTCTTGCACGGTATTCATCTCGCCAGCAGCCACGGAACTGTCGGAATTCAAGGGTTTAGGGGTCTTCCCATGACCTGTACAGAGCTGTTTCTTTTTTCGTCGTTCAGTCAGTCCGGTAGAGTCACGTCGGGATGCTTTTGGATGCTTCATATGGTGGTTCCCACCAATGTCGGCCTCCTTTTTGGGAGTCCCGATAATAAGGCCCAAAGATCACTATGGTTTATATATTGGGCCGCCAATTTACGGAAACACCCCTATCCTCACGGGCCACATACTTCGGGAACGGCCAGGGCGCTGAATGACGTGGAGAACCGCTCCTCCAATTTCAATGCCATGAGTCTCAGAGAGCTGGCTGCAGTATTGAAAGAAGTATTCGGACTATTTCCAGTATTATTACTACAACTATCACTGTTACCAACTAGTGCTATTATCATCGTTATGATGGCTATCATCATTTTCTTATTACCGTTATTCGGATTGTTGCTATTATTTCTGCTGGTTGTTTCTTACTATGACTTTCATGTTTGCTATGATTGTTGCTACTATCGTCATTGCTCATATAGCACTACTAGCAGCATTTGTTCTGTCCCTTCATATGGGAGTCCCTTCATATGGGAGTTTCTCAACATTACCCGGCATGTACATTTCAAGAAGCTGATACATCCGTTGGGTGCTGCAGGTGGTCATTGAACAAGGATTTGGGGCTTCAATAAGTATTAGCTTGCAAGGTCTTATTCTAGGGGGTTTCAAAAGTGTACCCCCAAATTTCCTTTGGGGTTCCTATAATCCTTTAAGATTAACAGCAGAAGTGTAGACTATTTTTCGCCGAGCGAACTCAGCAGTTCCTTCCTCTGGTTAGCGAAGAATGAAGGAACGGATCCTCCAAAGAGTCCCCAATCATCGACTAGTTTCCATATTCTTGTTCATCCCTCCATTGCCCACGACCTTCCAAGCAGCAACTGGAAAAAGGCGGTGTCCTGTACTATGTCCATACCAGCGTTTTGGGCTGTCCACGGTCCAGTGAGATCACCAGGCCAGCAAACCCTTCCCCTAAGGGTTCACATACATGATACTTGGATACTTGGAAAATTGAGTCAAGTAATTGTAGCATAGGTTTTGTGGAAGAATTTGACCTCTGGTTATTTGGGCCGTTAGGATTCTATAGGAGTTGCTCACGAGTACAACTCCGGAATCCTTTTCTCATTGGGCTAAGAACCTGTTCCTGATGACCATGAGGATCCCTGTGTTTGGAAGCCCCCATTTGTAACAACCATACTTAAGAACTTAAGCCACTTCTGGGCTTGTAGCCGCAGGTTTCACCGCCCTTGTTACCACTTCTGCTTCTGTAGTCAGGGCTACTGTTGCTTGCAGCACCCCGCTGTTGCCACCACCACACTCGTGGCCAATACCACAACCCTAATCCTCGCCACAATGACCATGACACGACTTTCGCAACGGCGGCAGAAAGTCCATACGCATGCGGGGCAATGATGATGTCAGTGCTGATGACACTGATTCCTCACGGGCCGGGCTTTCCGCATGCACTTGCGAGTGTTGCTGACTTTGAGCACCCGCAGTAGTCTGGGGATCATGTCTACCCACACATCGGCATCCCTCTTACCGCCAAGACATTGCATTTGCTCAGTTGCGGTCGTAGAAGCAGTGGTGCTAGCCTTACCAGGTCTACAAATTTTGCTTTCTGTCGGTGTCTCCCAATTACTTCCCTCCTTTTCCTCATGCAATTAGGTTGCAATCCACCCAAAGGCCTGCTTCTACTGCCGTTTTTGCATTCGCCGGAGGATCCGGCGCCTGAAGGTGACGGTCAAGACGACGCTAGAAGCCTACAGGCCAGCCAGCATACCTAACTTGGGAGTTTCCATGCTTGGGGTTAAGATGGAAATTCCTCATCATCATGCGGACCCCAAACAGTGGCCCACAATTCTTGGAACCCCCCATGTTTGATCCTGAAACAGCTTGAAAACAAGTGACATGGCTCCAGAACTATTGTTGATATTAAAAATTCTGCATGACCTCCCTATACTACAGCACCATGCTTCCCACGGTTTGGGTACGTAGCCTCATGCAGGATGTTCAGTATCCACCGTAAGTGGATGCATCCGCCAAGCCAAGCGAGCTGAATTCAAATAAGCTTCTAGTGCCTTCAGGGGGGGCTTTGGATTGTTGGGATGCATGTCGGAGGCCTATTGCCACCACTAACAGTAAGAATGGTAATGAGTACTAGCAAGATACGATAGTAAGACTAGCACAAGTCATTTAACAGTAAGAATAACACAGAGACGTATTCAGATGCGAGAACTTCTCGAAGTAGATGCTGTTCTCAGTTCTCAGGGATCAAGTTGCAAATCCCTAACAGATTGCGAGGAAAATAAATCGCCCTTCCGTGTTGTCAAGGCTTCTGACAGGCACGCACCCACTCCTCCACATGGACATGTAATCTCAATAGCAGCTTTACGCAGCGCATGTCCTCTTTGAGGTGCTGGCCTAAATGGGGGTTTCCCAAACCTAGGGGTGCTATATTGGGGGTCCTTATAATAAGGACTCTAGTATTTTGGGGTCTATATTGGGGTCCCCCTATTTAGGGAAACTACCAAATTACATTCTGCTGGAGCAAGCCTACGTTTTCTTTTCCATCACTCTTGTAAGACCTGCAAAACTCTCTTCAACCCAGCCATTTCTCAATGTCCCAGTCCCTACATAACCCGGCTAAAACCCTTGACCCTACATAACCCCATGATAGTAGTTTCCATTTTCTTTTCCATTATCCCTATATATTCCCCTTAAAGGGACCTAGGTTTCCACCAAGATTCCAGCCATTGAGGGACCAGCGTTGAGGGTTTACCCTCCCCCAAACCAACATCAAATAAGGTATAGTCTAAGCTCCTTAAAGGGGCTTATGTAGGGGATTAGATAGGGGAGTATTGTAGGGGTTACTAAGGGGGCTATTATGAGCTTAGACTATAGCTCACATCTAATGATGACTTGCAAGCTGAAAAGGGGCCCTTAGTAGCATTTGTTCTTTTTAAAGGGTGCCTTTCTGAGTTTCATGTTAGGTTTTGGGGAGGGTAGTGGTTAAGGCTTTGCGGTCTAGGGTTTAGCGTGCAGTAGGTTTTTGGAGTAATTCTCAAGGTGAGAACCCTCCTATATAATCACCGCAAGCATGCACTCATTCGTTTTGGATCCCACGCAGGCGGCTCTTTTGAAAAGCTCCTAGACGAAGCAGCATCTAGCCACTGCTTCTACCCTCTAGTTCAGGCACACTGCTGCAGAAATAATAAGCCGTGTGTTGGCACATTGAGAGGCAAGACGCAGATGAACAGGCTTCGTCGAGGATTTGTATGTCAGGCGAGCTGTAAACCCCAGAACTAGCTCCGCGGAACCCAAACAAAGCTAGGACTTGCCAGCGGCTTTTCGGTTAGGGTTGGAGACATGTGCATGGGGCTCTCTTGTGTATGGCCCAGGGAGCCAGAACAAACTACCGCTGTTCAGAGCAATTGTCCTGTAAGGTTCCCACATCCTCCCTCCCTGTCGCACCTTAACTTCCCGGCTGGGAGAGACATTTTGGCTCGTGGAACCCTAGAAGCCCAGGTACCCATATAGTGGGTTCTTGGGTTACAGATAGTATAAGTTTATATAGGGACCCAAGGACAGGAACCCAATATATAAGTAACTGGGCTTCTAGGGGAAGGGCCATACAGATTCTTGCCAGAAGGAAGTTTTGCAACCACTCCTGCCCTTAGAGGGGTTCGCAACTCCTTGACGTGGAGAGGAAGCGGCGGAGTCAGTTTGCACCACTCGTGACTTTCAGGAGCGGGCCGGGGGCGTTGGGTTTCCGGCTTTTCCTGGAGCGCAAAAGAAGTTGAAAGAATTTAGGCTGCAGAGTTGTGATCCAGCCCAGTATGACCAAGAAACCCATACATTTGGGAGTAGCATTTTGTGTTGATGGCTGTTACGAGGTGGTGCATAACCGTCCTGGCTTTCAAGTACGCACACAGTAACCAAATCAAATTAAAGTTTGGTCTTGAGAGAAAACTGTTTTTAAAGAAGCTGCTGCGCTGCCAGGCAAATCAGCTACTGTCTAAAACTCTGTAAAGAGGGCTATTTAGGGGATTCTATAGGGGAGCATCATAGAGGTTATTACGGAAGATGCTATAGGAGTTTAGACTATACGCTCAAATACACATTACGAGCTGCGCAACTCTGAACCCTAAACCCTGAACCCTAAACCTTAAACCCTGAACCCTAAACCCTCAAACCTGGCTCCGGTCCAGATGGGGTGAGAAGCAGTGAGTCCGGACAACGAATGCGAGGGCAATCTGAGAGGGCTGAGGGCTTAGGGTCGGGGTAGGGTTTGTGGCTGCAAAGGGTGAGTGCTCCAAAATGGGGTAACGCCGTGGCCTTTTGGGTCAAGTTTGAGTGACCGGTGCCCGTGAACGTTGCCAAGCATGTGAACGGAAGGGTTGAACGCTCCTTGTAAGTGGGAGGGAGAACCTGAAACTCTGGCCTTGCTGAGACAGCATTCCTGCAGAGGAAAA
>CAJNIZ010043427.1:5455-121183 GCA_905231905.1 Symbiodinium pilosum
GGTGGGGGTGGGGGTGGCGGTGGGTGGCGTTGGCGGTGGCGGCGGCGGTGGCGGCGGGCGGCGGTGGCGGCGGCGGTGGCGGTGGTGCCAGTGGTGGTGGCGGCACTGGTGCTGGCGGTGGCGGTGGCGGTTGTGGTCTCGGTGGCGGTCTCTGTGGCGGTGGCGGCGGCTGCTTTGGTGGTGGTCGTGGTGGTGGCGGGCTTGTGTTTGTGTTTTGTGGTTGTTGTTGTGGGCATGTTTGTGGTTGTGTTTGTGGTTGTCGTTGAGATTGTTGTTGTTGTTGTTGTTGTTGTTGTTGTTGCGGCTGCTGCTGCTGCTGTTGTTAACATGAGAGGTGGTTGTCAAAAAAACATGGGTAGACACCTAACCCCTATTTCGGGGTTGCGAGAAGGGCCTTCATTGTGCCAACCAATTTCTAATGTCCACAATATCCTCATATTATAATCCTCATTCAACCTTCCAAACAGGAAGGCTGGGATAATGGGCAACCTTCTAAGGGGGATGTATTGATACTTATTGGAAGTTGACGGTCGAGGAGAGGGAGAGCATGCAACAGAAAGCCGGCAATGTGATGGCCCGAGCTAGCCAAGGAAGAGCTCCAAAAAATCATGATGGCCTCCTTGCTGCTGCTTGGTGTGCCTTCAGGTGTGCACTGCTTCGATTATGCAATTCAAGGTTTTCGCCCCCCAAATGTGATTGCCGGGGTTACAGTTGCATCACGCATAGTGTTATTGCCTCTGCAAACCGACGTGGAACCCCAAACAGCAGCGCCGTAGAGGCAGGCGGCTGCGGGCTTTGTGGAGGCTACATGCTTGTTGGGGGAAAGTCAGGAGTTCCCAGTTTCAAAACACCTGCAGATGTAGGAAGCGGCCCACACTTTCCATTCTAGGGATCCTGGAGTCATCCTGAGCCGTAAGACCTCTGTGACTTGGACTTGCATGCAATGCTCTGCAGATTCTGAGCATTGACCCGAGGATCTTCACGCCTGCACATGGCGAGATTTTGTACTTACCAAACCATCAAGACGCTCAAACAAAGGCTCTAAACCTTAAATCCTGTAACCTTGACCCCTGGATTTTGGTTGATCTCAGGCCATGGGCGGGCCGAGTACCAGTATCTGATGCTTTGTATCGTTGTAGAGGGCCCCTGCAGCTCGCCTGAGCTTCTGTATTTGACTGGCCGACAACTTGTAGTCAGCAGGAGCATGCCATGACGAACACACCACAAAGCTCATCCTCCCAAAGGTTTGTTGCGTGCTGTGGAGTTCCAGGAAACCTAGAAACATAATGTCGGCCTTATTGCAAAGTCTCTGCGAACTGGAGCTGACCAAGAAATGTTGGCAAAGTGCTCCTGTGTCACTGACTTGCTATGCTTGGATCTCAGTGCGGCCAAGATGTTCCAACCAAAGCACTGTTGTGCTGTTGATATTCCCAACGCTTTGAAGTCAGTAGACCATCAGACAGCTTCTTTGCACGATAAGCACGCTAGACAGTGCTTCGCGCTCTGCGGGGTCCACAATGACGTGGACTTCAGTTGTCTAATGCTTGTTGCCAGAAGGTAGATCGGTGCTCGTGCACCTGAAGGATGCTTCAGAAAGCCCGTCTCGTGGGTAGACTGAGGTCAGCAGATCACCTGCAGCCAGAAAGAGGGCTTCAACTGAAGACTCGCATAGACTTGTGCCTCTCTCTCTGCTGAGTGCACAGCAAAAAAAAGGCATTGCAAGCTTGTTTATTTTGGTGCTGGAGGGGGCATCTCTTTCCTTTTGCTATTGGGGATTGCTTTACGTAATCATTGAAAGGGCACTGATGATCCTGTCCTAATGCCCATAAATCTCTGGGGTCCCTACGGCCCTACGGTACCCCCATTTAAACAAAACCTAAAACTGTCATCATAGTAATCCCACTTACCCATCCCTTCATTCCCATGAGGAGGCGAAGATCTCAGAGTGTACAAGCAGTTTCCTAGATTCAGTTCCATGTTTACATCAAAAGCACCATAAAACAGAATACTGGATCCGCCAACTGAGCCCGCCATTAGTTATTGCAAGGTATGGATGTAGAGTGTGCTCGCATACAGACACATACACGAAGATATACATCTCAACTTTACCCATCTATCAATCCATTTATCTGCGGATCTATCTGCTTGATCCATACATATGAAACGTTCCCAAAACGGCATTTTCATTTCAACTCAGAATTCCACACTTTTGATTTCATTGGGCGGGCAGTACAACCAGGACAACTACCATGGTCATGGGATTTTGTTTTTGGACTGTTAGCTGACTGGTTGTTTGGTGGGTCATGGAGGCATGGATCCCTCTAGTAGCCCCATACAATCCCCATAAAGATCCCTATAACCCATGCCTTCATTCCCTGCTAACCCCTCGTAAAAATGTTTGGAACAGGCTCGCCGTGTCATGGCATTGGCTTCGGCGAGCGACGTCTTGGTTGCGCCTAGGTGTAGCAAGCGGAGTGCAAAAATCCCTCAGGAGCTCTTTCTGGAGGTCTTGCATTTTGGGGCATGTAGGATTTCTTCAGGCATAATCTGCACAGAATCCTGAAGAAGGACCCTGAGACCCCAGGATCCCCGCAGAGCAAGGCAAGTTTGAGAACCCTCAACCCCCGAAACCTGAAACTCCCGCAGTCCAGTGAACCCTACATCACTGGTTTAGGGTCGGGGTGTTCCCAACACGCCACCGACAGATGACGTTCGCATCCTCATAATTCGCGCGGGCTGCGCTGATATTTTGTCAATCCCTCAACCTTGCTCTACACCCCGCAATTCCTGTAGCATAGTCCCTTTCAGACTCTGACGGGGAGCAGCATGTCTATGGTTTTTCTCAAGCCCTACACCCTCAGCCCCAAACTCTCAACAAACCCCAAACCCATACCCTAGAAATGTTAAGCTCCGAACGCTGCTGAGGTGCCACATGGTTCATCCATCTACTCCTACCATCTGCAGTCCCAGAGCAGCACCTGAGGTTTGAATTTTGGTCGTTTCGATTTCGGGTTTAGGGTTAGGATTTTCAACGTCTAGTGCGATGATCTAGGGTCTAGGATGATTTAAGTGTTAGACCTTTGGTGTAAACCCTGAGCCCTAAATCTTGTGGCTGTTGGTTCGGTTGCAGGCTTTCCTTTTGCATTCAAAAAGCAGTTGTGCCTAAGCTAAGGCTTCTGAACTTATTGCACGACTCAACAAGGGCGTTTACAGTGTGGGCTCTGATGCCCGTCTAATCTTCAACAGGCTGTCACAGGGTCCTCTGCTGGTCTCCGCACGTATTCATTCCTCACAATCACCTACAATTTCACAGGATATCCAGAGATAGCCGCTGCGGATCCCCGTAGAACCCTGCATGGTAGATCCCCTTTTTTTATGCAGACGCCTGCAGGTTCGCGTTCACAAACGCACCTCTGGGCCAGGGGCCCTGTATGGTTTGGTGGTTGGTAGTACTTATTAGGCTATGCGGCTATGCAGGAATGCATGCTAGGGATTATTGCACAGGATCATCGGGATTGCTGCAGAAATTCATGCCTCCAGTTCCTAATAACAACTGATGACGAGCACACGTGTCATGTTTTCTTTTGAGGTTCAGGGGTAGGGCTTTCTGCGAGCGGTCCTCTCATGATCCTGAAGAGAGACCCCTGCAATGCCGATGATTACCCAAGGCTCGCAATTGATTATGGGTGGTTGTGTGTTGAGAGCCGGGCCATGGCATGTGGAAGATTTGCAAAAAATCCGAGAAGGCTTACTGCCAACCCGTTTTGTCAACCCCCATGTCATCAGGTTATAAACGCCTTGGGCCCGCAGCTCACTTACTCTGTTGAAGCGAGGCAGAAAGCGACAGGTAGAACCGTGTCCCTGAAGCCCTTGTCCCCATTCGCATGATTGGCACAATGATGCTGTGCGCCTCAGACTGTCCCAACTTTGATGTATAGGCGGCATATGTGCCAGCAACCCTGTCAAGCATTCGTATAAGGCTGCCCCCATACCAACTTGCGGAGTCACATGCCGGCCTCAGCGTAGTGCTGAGTCCCCAGCCCCCGTCTCTGGGAAGGCGAGTTCATCAACCTGTCGCCGGACGGTACAGAGGTGCAATCTGCTATCCGCAAAATATGAAGCTAGTTCTGAAGTCCTCCGTGAGGTCTCTCCTGCTCGCTAAAATGCCAAGATATTCTTCACATAGACCGAAAGTGGGATTGTGCAGCACCAAAAGCTCGTAAAATAATGTGGCAAGATCCCACAGTCCTTTATGTTCATGATCATGGTCTCACTGGTCAGCTTGTTTTCAGACATGTTACTTGGTCTCGTAGAGTCAACTAGATGCTTCCGGGCAGATTCAGCCGTACTTCGGGGGCCTCTTCGAGGATGAGCCTCTACCGAAGGAGCCGTTGATGCATGCAGTGTAGGGCTTCAGGTTCAGGAATACATTCAATTAGGTGCCACAAGCCCATCCCAGCCCTCTCCTTTAAAAAAGGCCGCGCAATCCTCCGCTCCCCTTCCCGTTCCCATCTTGCAAGCGCTTCGGATTCCCCAGAAATGGCTGCAGCTGCAAGCTCAGAAATGGATTAGTCTGTTCGGGAAAAATGGCTCCAGAAAAACCTTGCGCGAACGATTGCTGTGCAGGTTGATGGAGGGCCCTGAGCTTTTCAAGTGCCCCAAGCCCAAAGTTGCAAAGTGCCTTCATGTTTTGCTGTAGAGCCGCATGCCCCAGACCCTTCCTCACCCGTCAATCGACACCCACCGTGAACCCAGCAAAATTCTTTCCCTCACATCCCTGTATCATCCCCACCTCCCAACGGAATCACGAACCCAGAACCTTAAGGGAACATCGCACTGCATCACCCTCTACGCGAGGCTCAAAATCCAAATCTCCACCACTCACCGCTGTAAGCACTGAGCCCTAGACCTTCACTACACTTCAGATTGCAAGCCCTACGCCCTAACCCCCAAACCCTAAACCCGCACGCCCTGCACCTGGAAAGGATGGGAAGATCACCTTGGATCAGCTGGCCCGGCCTGGTTTTGGCTGCACCCTGCGCCGGCAAGGGCTGCGAAGGCCTTGCCCACGCAGCGCTGAGGCGGGCGGAAAGAACGCGCGCTCGGTTTAGGGAGTACGGTTTGGGGCGTCTCAAGTGCCGCTCACCCAAACCCCAGCCATAGAATGGAAGGGGGTCGGGTCGCCTTGTTCTGCGGGTCCTACCCCAAAGAATTTCGTGTTTTCTTTGATTGCAGATGACAGTCCTTGGCACGACCCAGAAGGAACGTGCATTTATGTGCCGACTTCGAATCCCTGGCGGACTTTTTTTGACCTGGCACTCATTTTTTCCTTGACAGGCCTCTTTGCCCTGGCGGACATTTTATCGTTTTTTGCCCTGACAAGCTTTTGCCCTCGAGCGGTTTTTGCCAGGGCCTGCCCTTTGCCTTGGCGGGGCTTGTTACCCTGGCAAGGGCGCGAGTGCAGGGCAAAAGGCCTGCTCCAGCAAAAAGGCAACAAGACCCGCGAAGGCAAAAAGGCACGCTAGGGCAAGAAGTTCCATTAGCGCAAAAGATTCGGAAGTTCAGAAAGGCCCGCCGCGGCCCAAAGGCGTGAGGCAACAAGACACGCCAGGCAAAAAGGCTTGTTAAGGCAATCAATCCTGGCAGGGCCGCCACCGTAAACTTTAAACAGTTTTCCTTGGTGGGCCCTAGGTGTGGCCGCCTGTTTGCCTCTGGCGGGTCTGGATTGAGTCTTCGGCCTTAGCGGGCCTCCGTTCTTGCCTTGGCGGATTGAGCGCTTGTGGCTCGTTAGGGGCTTGTGGCCCTGGCGGGCTCTTTGCGCTTTTGCCTTGGCGGGCCTCCCTGGCGGTCGTCGGCCTGGCGAATCTTGCGCTGGCGCCTTGTCATGGTGGTGGGCCCTTGCCCGGGGGGCTCTTGGGTTTTTCGGCCCCCTCGTAGACTAGATTATCTCTTGGGAGGGAGCGGTAGCAGTCTCAGATGGGAGCCGCCAGGCAGTTGGAAGATTCGTGTTACCAAGTGTTACAGTGGTGCTCATGCACGTGACCAGCGGAATCAGGGGTGGTGCCGGATTCGGTCTGATCCTGGAGAAGGCAGACCCCGTTTGGGCTGTGGCCGCGCCGATGTACCGGCCTCCACTGAAAAAGGCCTTACTAGTTTGGAGTCTAGGGTTTAGGGTTCAGCAGGTGGGGAAGGAAGATAGGGATATTCGCTCGTTCAGGAATTCCAGTATTTCAGTTTATTCGTTAGCGTAGTAGCAGTAACATTGCATGTAACAATTGGATGCTGCAATGAATCTATGCTACTCATCGGGGAGCGTCGTGGCCACAAAGAAAAGAAAGATAGCTGGTATTGCGGATGGTCATGGTCTAATTGCGTTGCAATCGTAATGTGATGCATGCGTATGATTTTCCATTACGGTTGGTATTTCATGAATATCGTGCTTTCTTGGTATACGCTGATTTCTCTCATCGTGCATCGTTTATTACGTGCTGTCTTCATTTTCCGGGCTACAGTATTACTGGTAGCTTGTGGTCCCGCTGAGAAATGAGCAAGGGCTTTTCAAAGCAAGGGCTTTTTCGGACCTCTAGAGAAGTATGGGCATCACAGACCCATGCGTTGTGGTTGTAATGCCGTCAGATACCGTGGGTATCTCCGGGGCACTCCAGCCCACTTGAGGCCTCCACTGCAAACTTCAAGCGCAATGCAACGCTTGGGGACGCCGCAGCGCCTGCCGCAGCTCGACGACTCGAGATGTGAGAATTTCTAAGACTCTCCTTTTGAGGTCTGCAGGAGGTTGTTGGTGTGTATAAGTTGTACAGAGATTCTTTTGGGGATCCTTCAGACTAAGATTGCCTAGGATTCGCATGGGGGTTTCTCAAAATTGGGATCCTCTGTCATCAAACAATTCTCATTCCTCGAGCAAGGACGTCACAAGA
The DNA here is from genome assembly GCA_905231905.1 of Symbiodinium pilosum. NCBI lineage: Eukaryota > Dinophyceae > Suessiales > Symbiodiniaceae > Symbiodinium > Symbiodinium pilosum. Next base: position 12,391 of record CAJNIZ010043427.1, read on the forward strand.
GACCCACACCTTCCAGAAACCGCCATGTTTGCAAATATTCTCACCATTGCGTTAACATGTGCGGTCTTTGCCGTCATATTGGTAAGTAGTAGTGATCCTAGTGTCGTCGCCATGGTCGTTTCTGTGTATCTTCTGTGGTACTGTAACTGTCGATGGTAATGTTTCGTGCTTGCCTCCTCTGTTGCATCCGTGATTGCTCACATGTTTTTTTGCTCCAGCTACGCTGAGCACTTCCATGACGAAAAAACATCTGCAAGAAACACATGAAACATCATCGCGAGCATCTCTGAGTTTGCGCAGAAGGTTCATACGTGGGATTTCAAGGAACCCCAGTGATCCTGAGGGCTGCCCACTAAGGTCATGCCGCTGGTCGGGACGTGCAGGTTTTGAGCCAAAACCTACTAGAGCCTTGCCGGCTTTCAAGCGATGGTGAAAGTGAGGAGTGGATCCCCAAGCTCTTCCCTATAAACTTCTTTTCAATGCCCTACATGTTAAACCCCAAACAGTGACTGTATTTACGCCCCCACTCCCCTGAAGCACCCACAAGCTGCTGCAGCGCTGCAGTCAGACGGAGGGAATCATGCGGAACGGACAGCGCTGCTTGAGCGCAGTCAACATGAACACGGTCGCTGCCAAAATCAGGATCTCAAAAAGCGGATCTCAAACGTACCTCAAAAGAACGTACCTCAAAAGTGCCTCAAAAGAGGGCTTGGGGTTTAGGGTGAGAAAATGAACTATTTTTGGAAGCTGCCACATATCTCTTGTGATTTTGCCTCCCTTGGCCCTATAGCAGTCGCGGAAAATGAATCCTTGCCGGCTTTGCAGCTTGCCTGCCCAGAGGACTTTACAAGCTGGTGGTTGTGGAAGGGATCATCCAGTTCCCTATTATGAAACATGCTGACGCATCCATGAAACATGCTGACGCGTCCCACTACTATTGTCAGAAGTAACACTACAAACCTCCCATTCGCATGATACCACGGTGCATGGGGTGGTTGGGGTATGTGATGAGGATTGCAGATGCATGGGTACACAGGGCGGTAGGGTTGGCGTTAGTTTCTGTGGTAAATAGTGCATGCAAGGTGGTATGAAGGGATTCTCTTGCTGGATACCTCCATTCAACCAGGTATTCTTGAATTTACAATCCTGAAGCCTGAGCCGACACCCGAAGCCCGGGCCCCAACCCATCAGCCGTAAACTCGGCTCCCAATGCCGCAAACCCTAAACCCCAAGTCCTTTAACGTTACAAGCTTTAAGTCTCGAATCGCTGATTCCCTTTTGGCTCACAGCTGCACGTTTATAGACAGTTGAAGGCTTCGGGACACAGATCCGTCTGGCCTTGTTCCCAGAGAGGACGGTCTTTCAAGAAGGCTGAGGGTAAGAGAGCTCTTGGGCTGAGAGCAAAATTGTGGATTTTCCTTGTCTTGGGGATTCTCCGTGAAAGTTCTGTAGGGGCGTTCCACGGAAACCCTGAAACGGCTAGAGATCGATTCAAGTTTTCGGGTGCCGCGCGTCACGCTGCAGGGTTTCAGACTTTGGTGCTTGAGGAGCCATGCAAGGCTGGTGATTTGTGAGGTGGAAGGTTTGGGGTGACCTCTTGGCTGCATTTCTTCTTTCATGTGAATCTATGTCGGCGCCAGCAAGCTCTGCAGGTGTCTGAATTATTGAAAAGATCCCTTTGTAGGGTTCGCATATATCACACAGACATTCGGTTGAAACCGCATTGTTCGGCCAATGCAAAGCTCGTTTTGCACCGCATCTGTTCTTGCTGCTTTTCCTCATAGTGTGTATCCGCATTACGAAGCTGACTGAAGGTGCTGCCCATGGCGACGTACATCAACTATGGCGAGGGTGATGTGGGGTCCCAAGCTACATGCCGACTAAGCCAAAATTGTTTTGGGATGTGCTCGGCAGAGACAGCTGGATATCTTATAGGGCAATTGGGTTCTGGCACGTGGGTTTGTTTGGGGAAGGGAAGCTTGTGATTTCAGTTGGCTCGTTCGTAGAGACTGTACTCAGGGGTAGCGCGGGGTGCCTTTGAACTCCGTGTTCAGAGCAACGTAGATGCCTGGCTCAGTGCGGCAGTCATGTCATGCCCGCGAGTTCATCATCTGATGATGCAAGACCTGGTCTAATTCCTGAGGGACGAGAAATTGCAACCCTCAACCACAGACCCGCAAACTTCAATCCCTGAACTCTACGCGCTGAATCCTAAGCCCTGAACCTCGCACCTCAAAGCTTAAACCATACACCTGCGCTGCAGCCAAGGACGACGCCATTGTACAGGGTGCTGAGTGGCTGCAGCAGCCCCGGCATGTTTGAGATGCCTCTTCTTTGGCTGGGGCTTGTGGAGGGTCCTATTCGGGGTTACGGTTACGGCCGCTTAGGGTTCAGCGGTTAGTGCTTCCGGTTAAGGGCCTCAAGGGTTGATTCAGGCGAGGGATCATACACAGATTTCCTTTTCTATTGTTTTGTGAAATGCAAGTATAGGGTTGTACAAGCCTACCCTGCGGGGCACCTGATTTTTCCCGATATGAAGGTCCTGTGCTGAAAGTTTAGGCTTGTATCACAAGCCGCAAAGAAGCATAGCATCCAAGCGCAGCCCTACCCTGAAGACTACCCTGTGAAAGGGAGCTGACAGCCAGGCGAATCAGATCCGATTGAAGAGCATATAAGCGGATCTGACTCGCCTGGCCGTCAGCTCTCTTTCACAGGATGGTCTTCTTGGTAGGGCTGCGCTTGGATGCTATCTTCTCACTGCTATGCGGGATTTCCCCGGGGGCTCGGCTCCTGGGCCTAGTGGTCTGCGTGGCGACTTCTTGCAGTAATTATTCTCTGGGCCAGACACAGACCGACAGCCTGGCATCGCCATTCTGACCAGCTTTGCTAACGTGCTTGCAAATGGAAGGGCCCCCCGTGGCCTGCGGCCATGCATTGGTGGAGTTAGAGGCACTGCTCTCGCGAAGACCAACAAACGCACAGCACGGGACGATGTCTGCCACATCTGCACTGGTGAGGTATTTCGGCGCCTGGTTGGCAGATGCCTCCTGCAGTCTGATTTGCATGCTCTCGCAGTTGGGTTTTCGGCAGGAGCCGAAGCGATGCCTCATCTCGTGCGGCGCTGGAAAGAGCAGCATGCCTCTGACCCCGACAAGGTATGTCTCTCCTACGACCAGAGCAGTGCCCACAGCGCTGTCGATAGGCACGTCTTCCTGACCTGCATGCAGGACGTTGTCCCTGGGCTCAGCAGATGGCTCGAGTTCATCTATCTCAGTGAGGTGCCGGCCCACGTCTTCTACCAGGACATCATCATCCCCTCCGCTTCAGGAGGTCAACAGGGCTGCGCACTGATGACGGCCTGCCATGCTGTCGTGCAACACATGCTGCTGGAATGACTTGGGCTGGCGGAGCTGCCAGAGGGCACTGCTGTCACACTCCCACGCCTTCAGCCACTTGCTGCGCTTGACTTGGCGCCATGCTTCGCTGATGATGGGGTTTGGCCGGCAACTCCACCGAGGTGCTTCGAGCTCTCCGACAGGTGTTTCGAGCTCTCCGACATTTCCTCACTGTCATGCCACACACGGGGATGCAGTTCTCCAGCCTACAGGTTGTAGTTGCTGCTGGCGAGCACCACGAGCAGCCCTTCCTTGTGGCGGGGTGCGATGTCCATGGTGCTGGCGACCTTGAGGTCTTAGGGTCGGCCATCGGCTCCATCAACTTCCGCGCCTCCTTCAGCAAGGCCATTGCCGACAAGCAGCTCGGCATCGTTGAGGCCGTCGCCGCCCTGCCGGACCCTCACGTCACTTACTACCAGCTCAAGCACTCATGCGACGCCTCACGCATGCTCTATCTGGGCCGGACTACCCCTCTCCAGGCCATGCAGAAGCTGCTTGGGTGTGGCCTGCCGGACTTTCCCTGGGCCCAAGCGCAGCTTTCTCTCAAACAGCGGGGCTTGGCTTGCAGTCAGCATGTGCTGTTGCCATTGCTGCCGACCTTTGGTCCAGAGTTTCTAATCTGGAATGGCGCAGACCGCTGCTCCATGCCTACCAGCATGACGGCACCACTGACCCCCACGTAGCTGTTGCTGTTGAACGTTGCAATCATCGCTTGCGAGCCGTTGGCATGCAGCCTTCATTGAGCCCGGTGCTTGCCGAAGCACTCCAGCAGCGTGTCATCACGCGAGCCCTTGCCGCTGCAAGTCTCGTGCACTGGAAAGCCGGCGCTGCCCCTGATGACCTTTGCCGCTTGCACGCCGCTGCTGCTCCTGGAGCCACGAGGCTGTGGAACCTCGTGCCATCCTTCACGCTTGACAACGCCCTCTCCCATGCAGACTTCATCATCTCGTTGAAGCTCCGCCTGGGTTCAAAGCAGCAGGCGTCCTGACCAGCTGACATCCTGCTACCACAGCCTGGGGCCTTACGCGTGGGGCAGCAGCCACCGCGAGGCAACTAGGCAAGCACAGCGGCCGCCATTCACGACTATGAAACGCCGGCACCAACGCGCTGACCAACTCTGCTGCAGGCGTGACCTACCAGCCCATTGTCCCTGGAGCCGATGCCTCGGCGGTGCTGCATCGCCTCGCCGCAGCTGTGGCGGTGACAGAGGGTGCTGACGCTGCAGCCATCAGGGATCGCCTCTTGCATCATCTCGTTGTGACAGTTGCCCGTGCTCCCTGAGGGGCTTGCATGTCGATATGTCTCCCTAAACGTGGATGATGACTTGTATTTCAACTCCTTCAGGCAGATGGAGCTTTGAGTCATTTGCGTGTAATCCTAGCACTTGTTGAATTTGGGGGACCCGCCCCCCGCCAGAATAAGGCAGGGGCGCCAGAGTAGAAGAAAATCATTCATCGATCATTGGGGCTCCTGGGCCTCTATAACAAACTGTAGGAATTTATTGAATCTCTATCAAAATCCAAAAGGCAATCATTCCAGGGGGGTCATTGGGGCTCCTGGACTTATTAATTAAGAAGTGAATAAGATTGTATTGAATTTCTATTATCAGGATAGTTTCTATTATCAGGATGGGCTCCCCAAATATTTTTTTGAAATGGCCGGGAGGTGTTGAGGTCAATTTTTTTTGCCTGAATCTATCAGAAGGCGTCAGTCCAAAATTTCAAAGCTTCTCTAAACTGAGTTAGAAGTATGCCTATGACCTCCAAGCCGCTCAAAATTAAAGCTGCTGCCAGGAGACTGCTGCAGCTGCAGCAGGGCGTGGATGCAGAAAAGACCTTCAGTGAAAAGTTCAGAAAGGAGTTTCAGGACCGCCGGCAGCACAACTGCCATCATCCAACGAACATGTATGGAAGTTTCCCAAGGCGTAGTGCTGAAGAAGGAATCCCTGCTTTGGGGTTTTTTGTTTCCCTCGATTGTTGTACCCTGATGACAGGCAGTGCAAGATGCGCAGGAAAACAACAAAAGGCTGGGGGTTACTTAAGAATATCGATGCATGCTCTATCCTTACCAACGGAGGTATAGGACTCATACATAAAGCTACAGTGAGGATGTGTATTGAGGCCTTGGCGTTTCTGTTCTTCCGACCGCGACTTGGTCTTAAGAGCAAGCAAAGCCATGCTACGCATAATCCCCAGAGTACTGTGCTACTAGCCATTCAGACATGGTAGCGAGGTGATTGACTGCATGTGTGTGTGGCTCAGACTGAAGGATATCTGCCTGTTGCAGGTATGACATCGCCCCTGTCTTTGACCTCTTTGTCGACTATAGCAAGGATTGGACATGATGTTTCCATGGCCGCGTTCATGTCTGTTTTTGACCTGTTTCACCAGCGCATATCTATGCGTACGCCGTCACCTCTTCATCTCAGCTGTCTTCCCCTGCTTTCAGGAGGAATCAAAGGTGCTTGACAGATGACTTTGTTGGAGAACTCATTCTTGCACGACCTCAAGTATTTATTGGAAAAGAGCGTTGCTACCTGCTTCACACTAGGGGTACACCTCTGGGAATTTTCCCAAAAAAACCCATACTGTATACCCCAAGCCCAACACGACACCTGAAAGTTTAAACCCCAAGCCTGGAAGGCTGCAAACCCAAAATCTGAAACCGTCAACCCCAAAAATGACCTCCTGCGAGAACCTGTTCACGGCCATCCCCGAGAACAAACCTGAAGAGCGCCTGAAGGAGATAGAGGCCTCAGTTTTCAGTTTTCAGGGCTCAGGATCTACGATGTCATGGTTAAAGTTCAGGATTTTGGGTAGGGGACTTCTGCCTGAATTGGGGAGGTAGGCCGGTCATGGTGCTCTTCCTGAATACCGCGACTCCGCAATCTGCACTCTGCGGCTTTCTGTGCCTGTGATGTCGGAATTACAGTGATGAGTCTTGCGATTGCCTTTCTCATTCTTGTTGCTATCATCGCTATACCAATTATGGTTCTTCTTTTTCTTAATGATGTCATTCATCTTGTTAGCCTTTAAGACGAGCTACAACCATGGCAAAAACACAACGAAATCATAGCCGAACCGCTGGCCATAACTGTCATACTAACGCTAGTCATAGTAGAAAAACCAATTACTATTCAAGAATAGGAGAACCCCAACATAGACACCAAAATATTATAGTCCTTATTATGGTCAACCCCCTCAAAAATGCGCCCTTAATCATTTAAGTGTATTAGCCGTACCTGCTGGCCAGAGCTTCTTCGCCCTGATCCTCAGTATGCTGAGCTGCCTGGAGGACTCAGGGAGTCGAGGGGTACTATAGTAGTTCCCACTCATTTTTTCATTATTCTACTATACCCCCAGTATACTAAGTAGTTTCCTTTCTCTTTTCCATTATCCCCATAAAACCCCAACATACTATAGTAGTTTCCATTTTCTTCTCCATTTTCTCAATTTTCCCCCCAACAAATCCCTACTAGGGGGCTAGGGGGGTGTAGGGGCATTAGAAGTTCAGGATGTAGGGTTTAAGGGACGCAAGTGGAACAGGATTTAGGGTTAAGGCCGCGCTGTGGGAGGGGTAGGTTATGGAGTTCATGAGGGATGAAGAGGGCGTGTAGTGAAGGGTGTGTACGAAGCACATACGCGGTTTCGCTAGTTGGGGTAGGTTGCGGGATTCAGGTTCCCGAAGTCCTGAAGCCGAAATTTGAAACCTTCACACTAAGGCCTGTGCCTTCTGCCTTTTATGCAGTTGGGCTAGGGCATTTGGGAATAACCTTGATCTTTGCCAGCCTACATTATCATTCCTATGCAAATGCTACAGGTGCCCAAGAATTCTCATAGAACCCACCGATCGCGACGATTCTTGTTTCCTTCTTGTCTTTGTCCCGGTGTATCGCTGCAAATTTTGGAGAAGCAACCAGGACAGTGAGCACTTGGACAAGTCGACCACGAGACTCTGCGAGCTCTTGAGTGCCGACACAGAACAGCCCTTTGCCCATAGGGTTTCAGGTTTCCAACATACAGGGGATCCTGCAGATTTATGTCTCTTGGTTTGTGGTTTAGCTTGGATCATTGACATGCTACGTATTACAGACCGAGCATCTTATGGTAGCATTGCAACTTGCAAGTTGCTTGTGTTTAGCAGCAGTTACGGGTGTCAGGTTTAGGTTTTGGAGCTTACGGTTTGGGATGTTGGGTTTCCGATTTGGGCCAGGCTTCTTGCTGCGGTTTAAAGTTTAGAGTTTGCGTAGGTGTTCAAGGTTTAGGGCTGAGATCAGGAGTCCGCTGAGAAGGGGTAATTAAGACTCTACTTTCAGGTTTGTATACTGTAGCATCTCAAGATGCTCAACCCAAATCGAGGTGCCCAGCGGAATTTACATAAAACTCGCGCTGTACGAAACCCCATTTACCCTTGATGAATCCTGAGGCCCCCCAAACCAACTACAAACTCTTATCCCTAAGCCAGCATTCCAAACCCAAAGTCCTCAACCCTACTCCCCAATCCCTAAGCCCTAGGCCCTACACCCCAATCCCTGAGCAATGTTAAACACCCAGTCCCTGCCGACTTTCCTTGTTCCAACGCTCTGAGGCAGCCGGAGCTTCGGTTGAGACTGCTGATGATGCTGTACAACACCTTTAGCCCTTCTTTCCAGCTGGGAGCCCAAGAAATGGCATAAGGTCAAGATTTTGGGTTTAGGGATTAGGGCTTAATCAGGGGTTTAGAGTTGGTACTGCCCCGCCACGTTACAGGGTTAGGAGCAGCAACCAGGGACCTGTACTGGGTGTTGCAGAAGGATGCCTACAGAATCCTCAACAGGAGGCTCCTACAATGTCCTCATCATCTCTACATAAGTGTGAGCCCAGAAGGATACCCCTAGTTTGGGAAACTCTTCTGCAGGGAGTTGAGTGATCATAGCGAGTACCTGGAGGATTGGTGGAGAGTTCGGCTTCTGAAAACCAAGGCCACTTTTGTCGGCGTGCTCACAAGGCTACGTAAGAGTTGCCAGGTTTGAGGTTATGCTATGAGGGAAACTGCCCAACGGAAGGAGCCACTTACCAGTGGTCAACTGGTAAAAAACGACTTCGGCTTTAGGGACTACTATGATTAAGATATCGTATGCTGACTTCTACAGGGATCCATGCCGGCATTCCCTACTAAGCACTAGTAAGGCAACGTATCATGAGTTCAGAACTGCGCTGAGTTGGGTGGTTCTCAAGTTTTCCTTGAGGTGTGTATATGTTGGTATACATATATATATATACACACACACACACGAGAGTAGATAAATGCGTCTATGTATGTGTGTGTATACATAGAGCTATATATGTATATTCCCTAGAAGGGTCCCCGCCCAGAATTTCCCTATGATCCCCAACAAATGCCCTATACAGCTTGTATCATTGAAGCTGCCAGGCAGAGGTACCGAATCTTCAAGTGCCTGGGCTATGCATTTAAACTCGCTTGGTCACAAAGTGCTGCCACTCTGTGCAGCTTGATGTTTTTTGTTGGTCCAGATTGGTAGCTCTTTTTCCACACCTCTGCTAAGAAGAACATCCCTTGCAGTTCCTTATGTTCTCCTAGTATTTGGAGGGACCCAAAACCCCAGAGCCTCCAGCTCTACCTCTTCCGCCATAGCTACCAGCGGATTTCAGGGAATGGAGGAATGGACCTCTACAGTGGCTATCCCGTTTCATAATCCGTTGCAATGGTCTTCCATCATTGCCTACCCACCGCGAAGCTACGTCTTGACGTCCGCAAAACACTGAAGCTGCCAGGTACGCCCTGGACTATGCAGCATCTGCGGACATGTTCGAGCAGGCAGTAAAGCTTTTTGGGGCTAAACGTTTTGGGGATAGGGGTGTGCAGCTTTAGAGTCAGGGCTTGGAAGCTTAGTGCGCATACAATAGTCCGATACTCGTGGCCCTGCCAGTAAGGTTATTTCTATGCGTATTCGCCACCACGCTTACGATGAGAACCGTGATAACTGCTGCAAAATATTCAATAGTTGAGCGCCCACGCCCCTAACGGTAACCTTGTCTGAAGTCTACTCACTGTGCATTGCTGCAAGTATGATTGAGAATTTTGCCACTCCTATTCTGACTACCACACTGGGTCTGTCATTTTCCATCAAATCTGAGTATGTAAGCAAGTTTGTAGGAGCGTTTCAGGGAAGTCTGACTTCAAGAGAACTTGAATAGATGACCGGACCTTCGGGTAGAATGGTAATAGACTTTTTGGTTGGCGTTCCCCTACAGAAACATGCAGCCCCATGAAAACGCTTTCTGAGGACTAATCTTTGTATCGCTTCTTACAGGATTCCATGTTGGGTTTCTGGGAGCGTAAAGGGAGACATCCTTCCTGTGCTGGCAGCGCTTGCATGTTGCATTGGCAGGTCCTGCCCTACCTGGACTACCTCGACTCCTGGATGGTTCGCTTTTCACGTTTGATCTAAGCATTCTTGCATGCCTCTTGAGGCGGACCGTGATCAGACTTTCTCTTGTGAGAATGCCAGTTGCGGCACCTTCTGGCCAGTATGGGATTCCAGTTTTGTAAGCCCACCAATGGGTCCTTGGGAGCCCCAGCGTGCACCCTTCAATCCTACACACTACATCATACCCTAAACCTTACTTTCATTCCCAAACCCGGAATCTTAGAAACCCCGGGCTCAGGGTGTTTAGGTCTTGATTGAGTTAGTCTGGGCCAGGCTGACTGGGAGTCCTACCTCAAAATCGAGGAGAAGCGAGACCTTTATGCCGACATTTCCAGGCACATGAGGCGGGCCTCGTTGAGGAGTCATAGGATTTGGGTTCAAGGCTGGCCTTACATGCTCGCGGAATATTGCCTGAGCCTAAACCATGACTACACTGCCGCTCCTGAGGGCCTATGGCAAGAAGTCCGAAGCTTTCCAGTACCTGAAGCTGCCGGGACCCCGGTCTTAGAAGCGATATAAAAGGGGTTCTGAAACTCCGCGGTTTCTCACGTTTTAGCACATGCATAAAGAACCCAGCCTTGAAGAGCTAGCCAAATCATTAGAGCAAGGGAGTGAATAAACAATCGTAGGATTCGTAGCAGAAGGCCGCGTAATCATCATACACACATCATCAAAGTGCGAAGACAACCAACACATGGTTATGTGGGTGGCCAGTGGTGACTGCAAAAATCTTTCAACATACTCGCCATGATACTCAAAGGTGATGTAGATGCCTGACTACTTACCAGAACTTGCCAGCTGTCTGGAATTCAACTGGACATGTGTGTCAATCCTGGGTGGGATCGTGAGCTGATTCAATCACGAGAAAGTACTTGTTGCAGCCTTTGGTACTGGTGGTGCAGGGGTGTTCCGGTGGACGACGTCCTGCTAATAGTGCTTGTGCCAGAAACAGCAATATTAATACTGGGGGAAGCAGTAATAGCACAAGACTGGGTGGCTCAATCTCTCCAATAGCCTCTGCCAGTATAACACGATGATCACTACAAGTACTACCATCATGACAGCTGCTGCAGCTCTGCAAATCCTCTTGGTTGTACTACCACAAATGCCACCACTGGTACCACCATCAGACGACGATTACGGCGATGACGACAATTATCTCAAACAGAAAAGTTGCTGTTCTTGCTACTGTTTCATCAGAGGTACCACGGCCTCTTCCAGGGCGAGAAGTCAGCAGCCCTGACAAAGCCAGAGGCTGGCTGCGGGTCGGATTGCAAATCGAAGGCTGTTAGCTGCCACAGGCTATCAGGATTTTGATTACGAAGCTTGCAATACGAGACTCACACTTTGGAGTTGCTAGCCCTTAAATAGGTTTTCCTGCCGTCAAACATTGACTGCAGTTGTTTCTTGTGGTCAGGATATTGAAGATTCTGCAAAATCGGCATCCATTTGTCAGCGTCGTTACAAATGGTAGGAATCCCCAGCACTAAGTAAGCCTCCATGAATTTCATGCTTAGCCCAGACCCCTACACACCGAACGCGGAACACTAGCTTAAGAGCGATGCTTGGTGCCCAAATTTCGAACCATACTGGGGAAGCGTGAATGCTTGGGAATGGTACCCGGTTACAATTCCTGTATGGTTATAGTATTATATAACGGTTATAGCCTGCTATGACACAAGATCCCCTGAAACCGCCTTCTAGTTAGACCTCTCTGAACCGTGAACCCAAAGCCGAGCGCTGCGTACTTAGCTGTCGGTAGCGGTGAAAAGCGGCCAGTGGGAGGTTGTCGAGCAGACCATCCAGCTGATCAAGGACTCGGGTGAAGGGTTGATGGTCTTGTGCTTCAGGCTTGAAAATTCATGGGCAAATTGTTGGGGTGCTCCTTGGACCAGAGGGAATCAGTAGCACATCTCCGCATATTGGAGTTCCCGGCATGGTAAGGCTGTTCTGGTTCCGAAACATATTGGTCGACGTGCTAAGAATTGGCAGACAGTGCTGATGTAATTCCCAAGCTATGTTCCCTTGAGCGTCTGTCATATTGCAGTCTCCGTTTCAAGCCAAAACCCTGAAGCCAACACCAAAAACTGCGGGTGCAGGATGCAGTGATGCTCCCAGCTGTGATTCAGTTCGACGACGTTTTGATGCTGGACACAGTCAAGGCTGACCGTTACATGTGATGGTGTAACTGTTGTTCATATGTCCATGTCCAGCTTTCGCCTGGTGTTATTTGTGACGTTTCAGGATCTAGTCAACAGCCTCTTGCGTTTTTCGGTCATGGCAGCCACGGGTTGTGATAGCATGGCTGATTTGTTTGCCATTGCAGGCCCTGAAAAGCACACCACATGGAAGCCTTGTGGGCCTTTGCGAAATCTTCCTGCGGGTGGCTCAGAAGTTGCCCATGCTCAGCTCCCCTTCCCAACGGGGCCAAGATGGTTTTCAGTGTTTGTTTGCGGCTTGTTTGAGAATGGCCATGTCCGTGGCGGGAGCGATATTCAATTGTATGAGTTGGGCTTCGTCCCTCTCTTGTCTGAGGTCTGGTTCCGTTGATGACCTCAAGGACAGGGATACGGACGGCCCTGAGATTCCAAAGAAGGGGAAGCCCCCAAGAGTACACCGCAAATGCAGTCAAAAGCCGGGTGAAATTCGGTCTTTCAATGTTGATAGCTACCATGTGAACATTGGGGATTATCAGCACGCAGTTGCCGCTCAGAGGCAGTTCAGCGTGTTCGAGTATCTGTCCTGGTGTTACATTGCTTGTGAAGGAAAAGGCTCCCTAAATCTCAAAGATGAATGAACCCCAACCTCAAACCTTAACAGCAAAACCCAGGACAATCTGTATTACAAGCCCTAGCATGCCTAACCACACGTAATATGATACCTTTCCCTTTTCGAGAAGTTGCTTGGTATCCTTGCATAACCTCGACTTCTGCTAGCTGCTGACGAGGAGTTCCACAAGAAGAACGAGAAGCTCTTCGACGAGCATTCCCTAAATTTCCAGGCAGGCATCATGCTTGCTCAGCAGCTGATCACGATCAAGATGCAAGTAGCATCACTTGAGGCCGTTTTAGTCAATACTTATGCCTGTACGGTTGGACCTCAAGGCTTATACAACTACTAGGTGATCGCCATCATGGTAGCAAGGCTAGAGTTTGCCCTAAAGTGACCTGGCAGGAAGCGATGTCCAAAATTAGACTTCTGACCCTTGCCACGATGGCTCGGGGACAGTCATCATCCCAGCTTTCGTTTGGGATTGGGGGAAGATGGGGCATGTGTGAAAGGTACTGTACGGGTATTGTAGGGAGGATGCTGAACATACATCGGCGTGATGAAAGAAATGCCTGAAGCATCCTCCCAGACTATTACATATTATTATCATTGCTGAAAGTACAATGTGCGTGGCTGTTCCCGTTGGTATCCTTGGAAATTAGGGGAAATTGTTGGGTGCAAAGGAGACCTCAGCCCTAAGAAGCTGTCAAGCAACTGAGAAAGCTTGTCAAAGGTCGGAACTACCATTAGATGACATCGCGAAGCGCATCCAGGATTTTCCGGCACCTGTTCAGGGTCTTCTGTGTTACGGGCTTAAAAGACTCGCTGTCAGGTCTTGGGGTCAAGGGTGAAGGGATGACTTGGCTCAGGGATTTGGGGTTTTGGAGTCGTCTTTCCAGTCAGGGTAGCAGAAGCCGGTGGCTGTGTTGCTATCTATGAATTGACTGTGGTATATGTCAGAACCAGCCCCATAAACTATTCAACGTGTTAACAAGTGCCCTTGAAATGTGGGCTTCCAAGAGCGGGGCAACATGTGTGTAACGTCTGTAAACCTCCCATGATGCCAGGTAAGCCAGGAATGCGACGAAGCCAGTGAAGCTCTAAATATCCCCCAAACCACGAAGACAGGAAAATCCTAAGCCCCAAACTGGGACAGCCCAATAACAGGAGAGTCCCACGGCTGTGGAGCCTTGGGTGGTTAGAGCGATCTCAGAGGGCGTCATCGATGGCCGCATCGATCAGCTGAACCGAAAGGCATTTAGCTCATGAGGGTTGATGGGATTGGGGGGTTTGGGGATCAGGTTTTTCGGGGTTGAGGCTCGAGGAGGATCACATGAGGTTAGGGATCGTGGCTTTATGGCACCGGGATGGGTGTAGGTAAGACGGCTTGAGGTTCAGGGTTTGGGGCCTAGGTTGGACTTAAGCTCCAGATTTCGGGTTGATGGTAGCTTGGGGCTCAGCATCATAGGTTTATTGCGTGGCTGTATGTATCCGGGCTTAGGTAATTATCATGACGATGTTGACCTACCATCCATAGCCACTCTCTCCCGAGAGCTGCCAACTGAGTCATCAAGATAGAAGACTCTAAGTTGTTTTCTTGTTGGTCAGGGTTTTAGCTGTCCTGTCATTGACGTGACAAACAAGACATCCTTGAGAGGACGAGCAGATCAGGCCCATCAGCTGGTTGCTAAGTCAGATAAGTTACCTCGACGCCACTGAAGGCCGTACAATCCCTCTACGAGTATGGCATACCAAGCCGACCTGAAATACGCCCGCAAAGCTTATTCTACTTGCGTGAGTTCCAAGAATGCTGCCAATTCGCAGGTTCTTGTGAAGTCAGCCTTCCTGCGGAAATTTGAGAAGGAGGCCTGCAAGCTTCAATGACACAGGTCTTCTATTCCGGTCATCACAGAAAAGAACCGTTGCTTCAAATGGGTATGAGGGTGAACACCTGCTTGGGAAGCGCCACATGTCGAAGAAGATGTTTATTACCTTGAGGAGTGGAACTTCCTGGACTCCAAGCCGCATCCTTAGTCTTGCTGTTCCAGGTCTAGGGAGCAAGCCAGTGAATGTCGGTACCAGGATACCACTGTAGCACATGAATTGGTAGATTTTATCGAAGAGTACATAGGGTATGTCCCAGCGATCCCCTGACTCACTCTTGGAGATCCAGTAGGGCAGTTCAGTGTAGGAGTTTGCGGATGAACGGGCTGTTGATGGTACGGCAGAGCTTGACTCTACCCGAACAAACCGTTCTCCTGGCCGAGCTGGATTTAGCGACCACAGCTCGGAGGATTTTACAACTTCAGATAGACTTCATTGGGATCACATGGACACAGGCTCTCTCATTGGATCGAGAACTTGGAGCAAGTGATCAAGTTCCTTGGGGAGCAGAAGAACAAGACCGAGGTGGAAAGAGTGTTGGTTTGAAATTATGGTTGGAGGGTTTGGATGAATCGTGGCTGTGTCAAGGTGATCCTGCTCATATCTGTTCATCGTTAGTATGTCAGGGTGCCCAGAAATGAATTACTGCTGTTCATGGCACTGCTGCGTTGCGGTAGCCATTCAAGCTTTGTGCAGGTGGCAGCGATGCTTTGTTTTGCATATTTCAGAGTCGGTACCATCAGACTTCTTACCGCAGATGTAGAGAATTCCCTATGTATTGCCTTTCAAGCACCCTGCAGTCAACCGCTGCACATCGCAAGAGGGGAGCCATCAATCTTTGTAGGTTTCGTAGCCGCAGAACTGGCTCCAAATCCACATAGATCGTGCGGTAGACATTAGACTTCCCAGTCAGGCCCTCTTGAAGGGGGTTTCCAACAACTGAAGGTCTTGTTTTGAGAGTCCCTGCAGGTATACAGGGTGGTCTGGAAGAAGCCGCACAGCCCCTGTAAGCCTTTGTCAGCTCTACGTGCATCCCACACTTTCGCTGATCTGGAGGCTCTCGCCGCCTAGCAATTTTTGCCCGGTTTGGTGCTGACCACGTGCGCGCATCGCTTAGTGGCTGAGGTCAGAGTTTGTGGGTTGATGATAGAATTTCATCCTTTTTTGTAGAGGCAGGCAGACTTTACTCGATTTGAGGAGGCTATGCAGTCCCATCGGCCTCATTGTACAGGCTTGCACAGGTATGTTGCTTGCGGAGGCTCTGATTCTCAGATTTCTTGTTGGGTTTGATAAGCATCCTGTACGGGTCCTAGCATCTCGCCGAAGAAGTTGACTTGTAGCGGAAGTTCAGCTTTAAGGCTTTCGGGCAGTTTTTCTGCGTGGACTCGAATCCTTGCGGGGCTCTCTTGCAGAGGTTCGCTTAGCTCCCTGATGATGGCCTTGTGTACGGATTTGGCACGAACATGGCAATGGTTCAAAAACACCCTCCTTGCTTCGGTGTCGTTCCTAAGACCTTCACCGTAGGCCTGAAGTCCACTCCAGGTCCAACAACAGGACTTAAGGTCGGCCAAAATCTACAGTTGGTGCAGGAAATCAAGTGCACATGCCATATCCGAAACCCTTAGATTAAGGAGGAGAGGGGGTGCCATGCGTGCTTTGCTCCACTGGAACTCCACAAATATTTCCTTGCAAGATTCTATGCCCTCTGATGAAGCAGTAGAGATACATGTATTGTGCGGTGAGGCTCCATGAGCTTTGCAGCTGCGAAGAGAATCTGCTGAGGTGCTCAAATGATTCCGCCTTGGTGAGCTTCTCCACCCACTGACCATTCCGGCTTAGTGTGATTTCACATGCTAGGACAGTCCTGAATCCTTGGTGACACATGCCTGCCATTCGAGCAACAACAAGCACATTCCTCACAAAAATCTCATATCATGTATACATCAGTGCGTGTTAGAATCATCAGTCCGTATGAAAACAAGTTACCACGTGGAAAATTCCCTCTGCTCCCGAAGAACTGCCATGCAGGCCGCCGTGCGATGTGTAGAGGGTGTAAGCGCCTGCGACACGGCTCAAACGGCTGAATCCCAGCTCAGAAATGAAAATGCGTGGACTCTGCTGTTTCGGTTGTGAGTGTTGACCAAAATGCGGTTTTGTAAGCCCGTAGATCACACTGCGTGCGCGGGCGCAAGTGATTGCACAGAGATGCTTAAGTTGGCATGTGCAGGAGGCACACCCAGCGCTGCTGCCACTTCTTCGATGCCGGACCCTCATGTGAGCCATAGTCCTTAAAGGAGGTTAATACAGGGATTATAATTAATGTGGATACTAGGAGATTAGACAATAGCTCATGTTGGTCTGCAGAGGAAGCGCGTCAGGATGCACGCAGAGCCTTGAACTGCAGCCTGTCTGCATATCAGCTTGCTATGCAGCCTTGGACCCTGTGTCTCAGGCTGCAAGGTGCTACAGTATGGGGCTCAGGGTTTGACAGCACGGTGGTCCCCAGCCATTCTGTTGTTTCTCAGACATCAGTGAGCTCTTTGCTGGGGGCCTTGACCCTTGACCGGCCTTGCTCAAGCGGTTCATTCTCAGGCTGCAGCTGGCCGTGTCCAAGCCTCGTGCCGCACAGATCTTCGCAGGACGGCTTCATCAGGCTTGGATGGGTTACAGCTATCCATAGCACACCACAAGCCCCATTTACCTGCATGCTTCTTCGCCGCTTCATGCTTCTGGCAGGAAGCGGCGCGGGAGCTGCCACAAGTGCTGCAACTGCAACTCCGTGCGCCGCTACCGTTGTTTCTTGCTCTGTGACTGTTCTGGTTAATACTTGCTGCATCTCTTTCCTCCTCGCACCGCTACTACCACTGCTGCTACTGCTATTGCCGCCGCTGCTGCTGGTGCTACCATCAGTTGTCTTGTGCCACAGTGCTGTGCGTGCTACATGTTGTCAACAAGTGGCTACCTTGATATGACCACTGGGGTATTCACGTGACGTGTGACTCTTAGAATGCACCCCTATGATTCCTAATGTTGAAGTTATTGAGGTCAATTGTCAATAATCTCCTGAGGGCTTACATATGTTCTTAAAGCCCAGCAGGACGCCCGCCCTTCAGGAGTTCAGGAAGGCCCTCAAATCCCCAACCCTGAGCCTTGAGTCCTAGATGGAAAAGCCCGGCGTCCATAATGAATCAGCGTTACAGAAAACCCAAGAGGGATTTACATCGCCGCTGTGAGAGGCTCTTGCCAAGCGCCTTCCGGCCGCACTGGAGAGGGCACCGGCTGCGCTTGTGGTCTCATGGCCTTGCGCCAAGACCATGAGGGACTCTGATGGAGTTACTGGAGTCACCTGGTGAGGATTTTTCGTTATCATTGCCATCGTCGTTTCCGTCATCGTTTGTTGTCGTTCTCGTGAGATCGTAAGATCGTCATTTGTGGGAACTGTTCTAGTGCAACGGCAAGAAGAACTTATGTTTAGCTCTCGCATC
Organism: Symbiodinium pilosum; assembly: GCA_905231905.1. Classification (NCBI taxonomy): domain Eukaryota; class Dinophyceae; order Suessiales; family Symbiodiniaceae; genus Symbiodinium; species Symbiodinium pilosum. The sequence continues at coordinate 30,354 of CAJNIZ010043427.1, forward strand.
GTGGGCATGTTATGGCTTTGTACAAGTTTTTACATAGGCTGTAGCTCTACAGATCCTGCGAAAGAGGTATTCCTTTGATAGCGAGGTGCAAACCCTAAAGGAACAACATGCGCGGAGCAGAGGATGGAATACTACGCCGAGCATGGCCTGGTTGATCACGAGAATGTGGCTGTATGGGAGCAGGCGACCGGTAGCCTGGCTGTTTGGGACTGACGCTTGCGCGCGTGTTTTTTCTAAGCAATATGGTTGAAGCAAACGTTGAGAATCTCAACAGCAAATGAGCTGGCATCAGAAACAACCGTGACAGCTGCTGGAATAGCGCTAGCAGAAGAAGCATAGAACCAACATTGCTGAGAATGTTAGCAAAACGCTCAAGTTCGCAGACACCCGTATACCTGTGGTTATGAGTACGCTCGTGTTTGGGGCACCTTGTAGCAATTTTCAGACTTATTTCCCATATTTCCCCTGCATAACCTTGCCAGACGTTGGCAGGCCGGGAAGGCCCTGAACCAGTGTTTCCTGTCCAGTGACGAGGCCTTTTGGGGTGGAATGTGGAAGGTTGAGTAAATGGAAGACTATGCCACACTATGCCGCTCATGCCCTTTCAATCCCCCGGAGGTGATCGTAAAGTATACACCGAAATCATACTTCAGGTGCGACAGGGTTTAGATTTTTCGCGTGCTTCGTGACCTCCGCCCAGTCGCCTTGCTTATTTCGATCATCATCCTCTGTAGTTACTATCAGTTAACGGGGATTGTGGCTTCATTCTGCGTATCATCCGGGCATCTGCCAGCATCTTCAGGAGGCCCGCCTGTTTGAGATCCAGGACCTGGTTCAGGATGAGAGTTTAGGGCAGAACTGCTGCTTGCATCCAGATTTGGCTTCAGGGTTCAGGGTCCAGGGCTTAAGATTTCGTTTCAGGTTTTGGATTTGGAGATTGCGCTGCAGGTAAGCAAGCATGGCTGGCTTCCTTTTACTGTCTGGGAGCTGGATGGCGGGGGTGTAGGTAATATAGGGATTATAGGCTATATGTTGGGGTTATTTAGGGATAATGGAAACGAAAATGGAAACTACAGGCATGATATACGGCTAATATAGGGATATACATATACAGGGATTATAGGGTATACATTGGGGCAATTGGATAATGGAAAAGAAATGGAAAATACTACCATTTGGGGTTGATGGTATAAGAAATAGCATTAAAATCCTAAACTCTAAAACTAAAAGTTACGTAGGGAGGCCTAAAGCAGAGTAGTGTTGCTGCTGGCGGGCGCCTTGTGAACACGCTACAACCCAGCACCCTCAAACTGCAGGACACCAAAACACAAACCCCAGCACATCTAAACTCTAGATTCCATGCCTTCGTCCAAAATCCCTATATAACCCCAACATACTGTGGTAGTTTCCATTTTCTTTTCCATTATCCCAATAGAACCCCATTTTACTTTTGTAGTTTCCATTTTCTTTTCCATCATCCCAATATAACCCCCAATATACTACAGTAGCTTCCATTACCTTAAACCCTTAACCCTGAAACCTGAAAACCCAAAGGAGAGGGTGCCTTTATGGGTCTCGGAGTGCCTTCCGCCGGTCAGCCGGCCAGGATCTTGCAAGCCATGCGAGAGTTTCTCAAACGGATGGTGCGCTTTTGATTTAGACGCATTGGGGTGATATTAGGGTTATATGGGGGTTATATAGGGATAATGGAAAAGAACATGGAAGCTACTATTGAGGGTGTAGAGTTTAGGGTTTTGATGCTTGCAACCTATAATTTGGGTGAACCCCCCCCTCACCCACCAATACAGGAGTCGTATCTAGCAATATAGAGAGGCCCGAAGAGAAGTACTATATCTCTCGTGGTCACTATTAGTGGGCGGTGTCCCAGCCTAGCCTGTAATGTTTTGTTGAAGATGATAACTAGAGGTCTTCCATCTATAGTTCTCATTGCTTTCTTCATGGTAATGTCGTAGATTCCTTTTGTTCTTGGCATTATCTAAAGCATTCTAAACCTGAACCCTAAATCCTACAGTCTATCTTCTTGAATGGGACTAAGCCCTAAACCCCAAACTCTATCTACCTAAGGGGGCCAACGAAGCCCTAAAACCTAAACTTCTTGCTGTTGCTCAGGCCCACAAGCATCGTGCTGTCTGCCACGCAGGCCCGGAAGAGCAGTATGCTATAATATAAGATAATATGATATAGCATAAACCAATACGACCTAGTATAATATGTTATAATGTGCTATAGTGGTTGTTCAAGGTCGTGGACGAGGGGATTGGAAAAGGGCCATGCTTTTGACAGCCCCTGGCATGGCCTTCGCCACCATTTGCTCCAAGTACCTCTGTTCAACTCGCAGCTGTTTGCAGATAGAACTGTCCCCTCCCAGCCACACCATTCTTGTCGTAAGGTGAACAATATGGTGTAGGGGTGATGGAGGGTCTGTATGGTAGGTCCGGCACCTCATAGAAGTGCAGATTTTCAAAAACACCTACGCTCTGATATTAGGCTGTTCTTGCTTGGCCCGAACACCGTACATCAAAGGGCACACAAAAAGCAGTTGCCATTAGTAAATTAGGTAACAAGTCATCCTTCTATCCTCAGAGGTTCCTGCAGAATCCCTTTGCGCATCCGTTGGCACGTTACATCCCATCATAAACGGTAGCCTAAAAGGGCTCACCTAGCGGACGGCCTAAAATTCAGAAGCAGCATGCGCAAGAGCGCCTCGCATGGTGGTCTTCCAAGTTGCGACGCAAAGCATGATACTTGTCTCCATTACGACGTTGGGGCTTACTTTGGGTTTTCTTGCAACTTCAGCCCTGAACGCTGAGCGCTCATACCTTCAACTCCCGCTTGCCGGAACATGTTGAGCCTAAACCCTCAACCCCGAACTTGGCCTCTAAGGACCCTAAGCAAAGAAGAGCTTTGCTTCGGCACATCAGCTTTATCAAAGCAGGTGCCCTCTGTCGGGTTCAGGGCTTTCGGGAAGCTTCTCCTGTTGTTTCTTTTTGAGGGGTGGTGTTATGCGTTGGAGGGTCGTGAGTTTGCTTCACATCATTGCTGCATATTGCTGCTGTTGTAACATGGAAGTCTTGCGCGCATTTTTGTCGTCCTGATCGACAGAACAAGCAGCCGTGCACTGCAAGTTACGGCTGTCAGTCTGGTTTGGATCCCAACTCCCCCAAACCCTAAACCGCTAGCGTCGCTTAACCCAAACCCTCACAGGCTTTCCTCAGATCGTGTGCCTCGAGCAGACTGCGGCACGGTTCCGTGCGGAGGAGCTTATGGTGCTTAGGATTTAGGGTCGTAGGCTGAGGTTTTAGAGATTTTTAGGATACTTGAGGTTTAGGCGGTCTAGGGGTTTGCGGGCTGTAGGGTTTAGGGTCTTGAAGTTCTAGGGTGTAGAGTCTCAGGGGTTCGCGGGGGTTTCTGGTTTCAGTGCTTTTTATTACTGAGTGTCTAGGATTTGTGTTTTTTTGGCTTTTCGGTTTATGGGTTTCTTGTCCAGCTTTCTTTGGGTTTAAGGGTTTCGATGTTAGGGATCCTGAGAGCAAATTCCTGACTTTCATCAGAATCCCCCAGAAACACCCCTATGATGCATGCTGGCTTCCCTACCAGCGAGAGGACCGATTCCACCAGCTGCGCCAGGCTTTGCAGAAAGGAGACACCGAGACGAGGATGCCAAGTCAGGAAGTTGTGCATTTCTTAAATCCTTAGCGCCCATGCGCCCTAAACCTTGTCTCTACACCGTGAACACTTAATCCTGTACCTTATAACCCTTAACCCTGAAACCCTAAAACCCCAAACCCACAAACCTAAACTTAAACCCTGAACCTTGCTAAGGAGAAGGCGCAGAAGCTCTGCGCGGTGGCTCTCGGAGACCCTGCCCTGGCAAACACCGAGCTGGTGGGCACCTGCAAACAGTTGCCTGCCAAGCTGGGGGCTTCAAACAATTGTTTTGGTTCAGAAGTTGAAATATCCACTTCGGTTTTGGGTGTTCGGGGACGGGCATCAAGGTTTTGGGTTTAGGGATCCTTTAGGCGGAGAGTTGAGTTTTGTGGCCAAAGTTTCGGGGTTTGGGGATTAGGTTTCGAAGTTAAGGCAGAGGGCTTGTTGTTGAAGGTTTAAGGTTGTAGCTTTCGACATCTCCAGCTATTGTAAGCAACAAGTTTGGCGAAGCAGCCTGCACACATATGCATATGCAAATGCACATGCGTGCACATGCATGCATACGTACATCCATCCATGCATACATTGATTGTCCATCACTGTCTTGCTGAACAAGCTCGAGCTTTCTTGGGGCCTGGCACCTGAGCCATACATCCCTAAAGCCTGACCCCTCCAAGTAGCAAATCCTAAGCCTAAACCCCAAATACTGCACCCGAAACCTCAAATTCTAAACCCCAAATTCTGAAGCCTGAGCCCTAGGCTTCTGCGCCAGATGCTCCAGTTCCGCAAAGTCCTTAAGGATGGGCAGCGATTCCTCCAGGCAGCTCCCTGGAAGCAGATGTGGAACACCTTGGGGTTCTATAGGGGTTACATGGGAATCATGGAAAAGAAAATGGAAACTTGGGGCTCACAGACTTTAGGGGATGGTTACCCAACAGTGATCAGGTTGCCCGCAGGGGATAGAAGCAAAACACGCTTAGAACATGTGGGCATCATATTTGCATTGGGTCTACGCCCAAAAACAGCATGGAGCCTCTTTGAGGAGGGGACCTGCAAACAGATCAGGCTTGAATGCCTAAGAAAAGAGAAAACAAGTATATCTCCAAATTGCGGACTTTGTCGAGTAGAACCCCTACGTACGCAGCTCTCGCACCCAATAGAAGCACAATGTTTTGTTTGACGGAGTCCGAATCGCAATAAGGTTCCCTGGGAATATCCAGCAGAGCAAGTGGACTTCCACATCAGCGTGCTGAGGCTGGGTACTCTCTTTCTCTCTCTTTCTCTCTCTCTGAATCTCCTGTGAAATATGGGTTGTTCTGTCATATACCTGCATGGCCATCCTGGGCTTTCTTAAAGGTGTGGCTATGAGACCCTAAGGATAAAAACTTGATCTGTGAAATACGAAACCTTGAACCTAAATCCTGCAAACCCCTAAGCTCATGAACCCTCCAAACCCATAATACCTGAACCCCTAAACCCTAAGCCCTATACCCTGTTGCCAGGAACTCTCAGTGGGGTCCTGGTGTCTGGGACGAGGCAAGCCCAAGGGCAAAATATAAATGAAATAGAAGCTGGGAAAATCTAGGATGCCACATAGCCCATGACATTATATAGGAACATGGACCAGAGAAGGGAAACTGACACATTGGGGGTTATATAGTCCGAAAACCTGGTAGGTCCCATTTAATTTTCCATTTTCTTTTGCATTTGATTCCCATCATTGGGGGGTGATATCCCTAAACCCTAAATCCTAAACCCAAGTAGTTTCAATTTCATTTTCTATTTTCCATTCCATTTTAGTCTTTGGGGATGATGTTCTTAAACACCCTAAACAGTAGTTGCCATTTTATTTTCCATTACCCCAATATGGCCCCTGGACGACCACAATATTACCCCAATGGGTAAGTTACAGTCCTGATGGCCTGATGATGATCACACAGGGAGCTAGTTCAGAGGCTCTTAGAGTGCAGACTTTTGGTTAGGGCTCTGTCGGAATGCTACAGGCTGCATAATGCTTTTGAGAAGAGTATACGGCACCCAAAACGCCATTCCTTCGTTTAGGCCTTTACATGAAACACGTTCTTCTTGACTGGTTCTGGGCCAGGAGCTGATGGCGAAAGCCAAAATCATGAGGGATGCCGACCTGCTCAAGCTGCTCTCCACAGTCAGAGCCAGCTAGTAGGGAGTGGGGAACAGAATGGAAGCCATTTCATTTAGGTTTTAGTGCGTGATATGTGCGCATGGAAAAACTTGGAAGCTACTGCATCATTGAGTGCTGTTGCGTTTAGGGGTGTTGAGGGAGTTTGGCGGGGCAGATTTATGGGTTCCTGACTTACGGGGTGTAGGGCTCAAGAGTTTAGAGGGCTTAGGGGCTGAGGCGGTCTAAGGGGTTTAGTGAGTTTAGCAGGCGCGCTTCATTTTTAAGGTATTGCTTAGCCAAGAACCCACAACATGTAAAGTTCTTGGGCCATACCTTGCACCTGCAGGACGCTCCATCCGAGAAGCGCAGTACATAAACGCCCGACACAGTACAAGCTTTCGGTCATTAGCAGTCCCGTTGCATGGCGTCTTTTGCTCACATCTTCATGTAGTCTCTTGGGACGCAATACAAAGGTTCCAGCAAACTGAAAGGAGCAAAGCCTTGCGCTTTAGAAACTGAACCCTGAGACCCAAACCCCGTCAGCTTTTTTAGACCTCAAATGCCCAACTCTAACTCCCAAGCCCCAAACCCCAAAGCTGCCCAGTCACAGGCTGCTTCGGTCTGTACGGCCATTGAATGACGACGGGTCCTTGAAGACGCATGTGGACCTTCATCGCTGCATACGAGTCTGGCTGACGCTTACCGAAGCGGGCGTACTCAGTGAGCACCTGTCAAGGACTTGGCAGCCTTCAGGTAAAATGTTTAGATGCATACATATACACACACACATATATCTTACCCCCCATGTTCTGGGTAAGTCAGTACATTATGACAATACCTGGCCGAAAGGTCTTGTCAACCAGCTTGACCGGGGTTGCGTCCCAGCTTTCTCGACTTTCTGCATTGATGTGACGTTACCTTCCCCTTCCCCCATGTACGGACTGCGGATTCCCTGCAGGATGCTGCTCTTGCGCCTGTGTGAGTGTGGCAAAGCTGGAGCGCCTTGGACTGGCATGTGTTAAACCCTATGCTGCAAGCTCACAAAGTTTTGCAACACAATCCTTAAAACCCCTGTCCCTAGTCACCTTGCCTGCAAGACTTCTTTTATAATCCCTCAAGCAAAATGGTTTTGGAAACTCCCAGGTTGCAAGCCCGAAGCCTTAGTTACAGGCTATATCCCATCCCGTAGAACCTCATGTGAGGTACAGTCGAAAGTCCTTTAAAGGGGGCTATATAGGGGATTACAACGGGAGGATCATAGGGTTATCAAGGGGGATGCTGGGAGTTTAGACTATAGCCATGTGAGGTTGTACTTCTTGCCTCTTCTTTTGTTTGAAGCTTAGAGTGCGTCTTGTGGGGTTGCCCCTTTGGCAGGGACCTTCTGTCCAACCTCAAACCTCTTAAACCCCTAGGTCTGTTGCAGGGGTGCCTTGGGAGCCCTTACTCCTCCCTACTTCATCATATAGAGCTTAAGCCACCACCCTAGACCCGAAACATGGTCTTAAACACATCCTTATTGCAAGGTAGCATTTCTACTTCACATCCACACCCTTTAGCCCCCAAAAGCACCCTTCTTCATTCCAAGGTTGCCTTGGGAATGGCCCTGGCTGAGCCATGGCTCCTTTGGCGATACAACGGAAGTGTTCAGCTGGCCTTTGCCATGGAGGACGGGAGCTACAGGGACCCTCCTCGGGTTTTATGTTAGTTGGCTGGAGTCAATTGGTTTAAAGTATCATGTGATACATACCAAGCGGCGTTGTACTTATCTTGATGATCGTTCTTTCGCTTTGATATGTAGGTTTTGTCAGCTGTCATGGTGATTCTCAGTATTGCTGCCATTATTTTCGGCATGATGATTGTTGCCATGTTTTACTTGGGTGATGCTCATGGTGATGGCACACGGGAGTGAAGGTGTGGGCTTGTGTCTAAAGAGTTTGGAGGGATCCGTTCAGGCATAGGATTATGAGGTTTGGTAGTTGAGGGTTTCAAAATTGCGAGCCCCAATGATACTCTCTAGGCTCCTTCAATGAAGTCTATTTTTGAGAGCCTGCTCTCACTACAGCAGTGACATGCAAACCCCGAGCCGCACCCTGTGCCTGCTCCTGCGATGGTGGCATGCGGTGAAGCTCAAGGCTTCCGGAACTTGATGGGCGTGCAGGTGCCATGCGTTCAACAAAGTCCAAGGCCTGGGAAACGTGATGGGCCGCACCGTCCTGCGCTTGCTTCAAGCGGCACGACGAGACAGAGTCACATGCCCTGGCAACACAAGCACCGCTGCATGCGAATTCATGATCACACACATGGCCATCTGGCTATGCAGTGAGGCAGGACATGAACTCATGTGGCAAACTTTCGTGGTATTGATGTCGCGAAGAGGTCTTGGAAATCAATGTTATGGTCTGGGAGGCGCGTTGACAGCTGTTATCTTCTCGGTGGCTTCCTGCACAAGTGAGTTATCACGGACTTGGTTCATCAAGATGCAAGCTCCTCCCCCAAGTGTGGTTCAATAGCAGTTGAATGCACTGGGAGAAATGCGCACAGGCTTCGGTCAGTCTCGATGCTCTCCAAAACATACATAACGTGACAACGCATGCGTGCTCGCGTGAATTTGTGCTTGCAGATCATGGGGCACTGGCTCTAGATGATCAAGTTAACTCAGTGCTCCTGTGAATTTCATGACGAAATCGTGGGAAAATCGGCTCCCTCCCCCCACGGCGCCCTCTTTCAAAGCCTTGCAGGCCCCTTATGCCTTAGGTGTCGGGTCAGGGCTGTTTGTTGCAGTTTCCCCATGTCTACACAGTCAAAGACTTAGGGGGAGTACCACATGCGCAAAAGAACGCTATCAAGTATGTGGCGATTATGTACGTAGGCAATGCTTGCTTCAGGGATGACGGCACCCTCACATCCCCCGAAAAAGCTGGAAAAGTTTCGTCTAGGTACTTCTCAAAAACATATCTGCAGAAAGTCTAGATCTGGACAGTCTTAATCACACAGAAACCCTATGTATCCTTCAGGGTTCCGAGGTACCCCTACTTCGAAAAGACGAACCCTAAAACCTGCTGTCATCCCGCAACTCTTCAAAGGGCTGCTGTGACCCCCCGACCCCATTCTCGCGATATTCCGTCTTTCAGAGGAGCTCTGGAAGCATCTCTGGAAGAGAGGTCAGCTGAACAAAAGCTCGGATCTGAAGGTGGTGCCGATCCTCCAGGGACCAGGGTCTAGAGTTAATGGCTTAGGGCTGGGTTTAGGGTTTAGGGATTGCCCTCTTTCGAGGTACTCGTTTTTGTTAATGGTTCAGGACTTAGGAGCGCGGGCTTTCATTTTATTTTGTTTTCTTCCAGGGCCGGAGCGTCTTGAAGAGGGATCTGTGGGTGTTGAATTTTGACGTTGAACGTATTTGCAACAAAGGTTACAGTATTCAGGTATCTGGGGAACCCGGGTTGTCGGAAGGAGGGCTCATTTTGGATCTCATTGCCGCGAAAGCTGAGTTCGGAATCTTTGTGCTTTTTGAAAGCATCCGGGCTACTTCTATGTCTGTGTACGCGGACCGTGGCATGTGGGGCAAATAAGAGGGACTCTGAACATTGAACATCGTTGTGAAACCCTACCGCACTGGAAAGGTTAGCTTATTTTGGGCTAAGGAATTCAGCGGGTTGATGGCAGGGTTTAGGGTTCAGGGTAGCCCACAGTCAGCAAGATCCGGAAAGGACGCGCGTCTGGGCTGGCCGACCTGTCTGCACAGCTCCAAGCACAGCGGCGAGCACCTGGGTCAACAAAGTATGAATTTCACAAAACTGCCGAAACTTCTGTTTTCTTAAGCCGATGGACTCCCGCATTGTGATTTTGAGGGAACTCAAGATATCGTTTCGCGTTTTGGCTTTGTTGCTCCTTTCTGTTGAGATGCCCGCAACTCTTGTCCGTGTAGTCAACACAATCAGATTCGGGGGGCCCTCATTCTGAGAATTTCGCCCCTCGTGGCGCTGATGCTGAGGAGCTGCTGCTGAAAGGCCCCCTGGAAGCGCTGCACTTGGCGCAGCGCATTCTGCATCATGGCAGCACAGTACAACAATACTTAGTTTTGATATCCTTTTCCATCATCATTTTGCAGAAAAGAACATTCAAACGCCCATGATATATACTCATTCCCATGGTGTTTTCGAACAGCACTATGGGCACGGCCTTTGCATCCACCCTTTCACTTTCTGCAATGCATGGCCCTGAGTTTTGTGGGATTTTGCAGCGCCAGCATGGGGGCACTTAAAATAGTCTTTGTGGTCGTCTTTTGCTTGCTTCTCAACTTGCCCTGTGGCAGGGAGCAGGAGCAGGTTGGCACGGCTATGGAGCCCGGGGCTCCGGATGCAGAAGCCGCGCGGGTGGCCACGGTGCTCTGTGTGATTCCCAGCCCGGCATTGGTGGTCCTGGCGCGGCAGGGGCGCCTTGCTGCGCAGAGAGGGTCACCAGTGTATCCACACAAGATAGGTGAAAGAAAGATCCCCACTATACAAAGATACCAGGTAAGAAGCCGCATCTTGGTACACACGTCACTTTTCTTTTTGTGTGATCGGCATCCGAGGCTATTTACGATTCTTCTTCGGCGGTGCAGCGCTGCGCCAGCTCCCCTGGCTGCTGCTTTGCAGGTCTGCGCTTTGGGAGTCAGTCTGTCACTCGCGTGGTCACCCAAGCCGCTGGACCTCAAAAGATGGGAAGATTGATGCAACTTAAGCTTGCGAAGTTCATGTAATTCACTACCTGTACTGTATATATTGTCATTATTTCGGTTGTATTAATGATTAGTAGTATTGCCAGACTGCGTATTGCACCCAGTTATCGCCATGAAGCATGCCAATTAGCATCAATGTATTGCAATCATGACTACGATTCTTCACAATTTTGTTGATTTCAACTTACCGCTGTGCTTGCATCATCTGGTGGTTGTCATCGGTGGAAATTCTGACCATTTTTTGATACTACTGCCCGCATTCCCCCCTGTCATTCCTGTGATTCTTTTCCTCGAGCTTGCCATGCTAACTCCGTGAGGTCCGTGGAGGGCTCCGCGCAACCTGAAAGCTCTGAGCAGGACTCACTGGGCAACTGGCTGTTGCATAGGGCTCTGCTGTTTGGGTTTTGGGCTTGGGAAGTAGGGGTTGCTGGGGCCTAGGGTTTGGGAACCTAGGGCTTGGCAATTGGGAGCCTAGGGTTTGGGTGTGGCTTCTCCATGGTCCAGGGTTTTGAGCGTAGGGTTTGCGGTTGGGGTTTGGAGGGTTTGGAGACTAAACACTAAAAATTCCCAAGCAGTTATCCCGAAGTTACAAAGCTTAATTATAATCAAGCTTTCATTATCCCAAACCCTAGGCAAGTGCCTGACGGCAGCTGCTGATCAGCTGGAGCGCATCAGCTACCCCAAGGTGCCTCGAATCCAGGCCGGGATCAAATACATAGTGAGTCTTAGGAGGGGACGGAAAAGTAGTTTATAGGGGTTATATAGGGATTACATTCCCCTCTTCTCTAGTACCACCAGTAAGAACAGGGGAAGTCCACTTTTGTAAATACATCGAGGTTTGGAAGTTTGGAGTTGGATTGTGGGGCTTTGGGTGTAAGGGGCCCAGAAGTTCATGGGGTCGGGGCAAGATTGGTACATGAGCTTCTTGTAATTGGCGTATGTAGACTTAAAGTGGACTAAAGGCCATGCAAAGGGCGAAAAGACGGGACTTGTGCCGGGCCCCGGTATAGAATCCCCAATTTGCACTTGTTTGCTTGGCTGCAGGAGCAAGCAGACATGAAGGAGATCTTGTGGCTCTTCCGGCACTGGTTCACATGGTAATTGCTCAGAATTCGTGTCCCCAAGAGAAGACAGTCCTCATTGATTTCAGCCACCAAGACGACCTGCAGCTTGAGAAGCCCTCACATGTACACCGTCATCTTCTTCATACATAGCTAACCTTTCTGAGGATTTTCGGTTGCCTACACTTTCCCAGAAGGACCAACCAATGCAAAAAGCACTTACCTGGCTTGATAGGCAAACAGGTGCAGCCACAAAGAGCGCAGGAAGGCTTAGTTAGAGACTTGCGCCCCTCGAAGTATCAGACAACGCAAATGCCAGTAGCAGTGCTCATGCTATTTACCATAACCACCGCTACTACGTGGCGAGAGCAACGGCGATTAACGTCGACTCCCCAGAAGTGTGCGGTTTTTGACTTTGCTAAAAATGTTGAACAACTCTTCAGCACCCAAGAATGAATGGGGCGATATCAACGTTGATGCAATGGCAGCTTATCCTTGCATCCAAGGTCAGCAGTTGCGCAAGACCTGGATGACAAGGGTCAGCTGACAATCGAGACAACCTAACGCTGGGCCAGAGAGGAGTGATTGTTCTCTGCTGAGCGACTGTGCAGTTTCTCGGTGTGGAACACACAAACAATGGCTATTTTCAAGCTTTTGAATCGTGCGAAGGTGTAATGCGCTGCTTCTGAAGATTTCTGGCATTAGATTCTGGGCTGATAGGTCCAACTACCTTTTTCGGAGCTTACTCAATTGTTGTTTTTTCAAGCGGAGTTCTTGGGATTATATAGAGGGACATAGCGTTGTGTAGGGTTTATGGCTGCCGCGAGTTTGCAGCGGCAGCCGAGGAGCGTACCACAACTCAGAACCCTGAAAGGATCCAAAAAGAAAGGTCACCGGTACTTGCCCAGATCTACTGACTTGAATCCTTCCAGGGTTGTGGAAAGGGATGCCTGTTGTGTTTTACATCCACAGCTGTGCCCTGCATGAGAGTGCTGTGGTATGGTGTGCATCTCGCCGGAAACACGGTGAGCGCCTTGTCCACCGTCTCGAAGAGACGTATACACGACCAAAGAGCGGCGGCAGAAACGTATGGCGGGCCGTGTCAACACTATGATGCCCAAAGCTCCGACTTTTCCAACCTAGTGCTCAAAGGCTTATGTTGTTTGCTGTGAGGCTGCATGGGTTTTGATGACCTTTGTATTCTACTGCAGCTGTACTTTTGGGTACTTAAACCTTGGGTTCGATGTTATATCTGCGTTTGCTCGCTAGGTTGTGAGTTCCGCGCCGCTTGGAAGCGGTTGCCCCATATGACAAGCCGGGTGAAGCAAGATATGGGGAAGTCAACGTGCAAGTCCAAAGAACATAATATGATTCCTTTTGCGAACTCCAGCGCTCTAGCCCCTTGTAGTATAGAATACTGGATGGGGAGGATAAAATGTAGACATCCTTTTAAACGCCAAAACACTGAGCTTGAACCCCTTGATTATCCCGAACTCCAACCTCCAAACCCCAACGCCTCGATCCACATCCCGAAACGCTACGCCCCAAACCCCGCTCGAACATAAGCCTGAGCTCGAACTGCTAAACCTTATCAGCCTTGAGCCTCAAACCCGATCCCCAAATCCAAATCCAGAATTACTTCATGCCATAAGCCATGAACCTCATGGGCACTGAACCTCAAGGACCTTTAGCCCCAGCTGCTAAAGATGGGACAGGAACCAGCGGATCTGCTGGACACGGCGTTGGTTGAAAGCCAGCAAGCAGAGAGGCCTGCAGGGGCGAATGAGATGGCAGTTTCTGAAGTTTTCGCCCCAATTATGGTATCATGGAGACTGTTTCTTCGAAAGATTCGAGTTGTTTCTTGATGCACACGCTGCGCGTCTTCTCGAACTTGCTACAGCACACTGAAGCCGCCAATCATCCATGGTTTTTCAGTACTGGAAGTTTAGTCAGTGTTGAGATTGCTATGGTCTAAACCAGACGCTGTCAAACTCTACTCTAAACTTCGTCGGAACTCCGGTGCAATATAGTCTCTGATGGAATTTTGCAACAAGAAGACCCAGATCCCTCCTTCACCCAAAGCTTGTTGCAGCTTGACTCTGGCTCCATGGGCTTCTTCAAGCGCGTCCATGCAGCCGTGCTGACCTCAAAGACTACTCAGTCCCTTTGGGCAGTTTTTAACTTCGGCAATCAATCCTTTCTCGTTTTCTGTTCAGTGCGAGGGAGAAGGCAATTGCCTTGTCTGTCGAGAGGCCACAGTTTCGCTTAGTCCTGGCATACAACAGACCGCTAGCTTCCAGAATTCAGTATAAACCCCTACATCCTGATCTCGTTATACCGAAGCTGCAACACCCCTGAACTTTTGTTGGTGTCCCTGCTCCTTCGCTGCTGGGGAAAAGCGATTCTTTAGCATGAGGCAAGTCAACCTCAAAAGGCTGCGCCGCAACGGAAGTAACACATTTGCAGACAATGCTTTGGCTAAGAAGGTGCGGAGCAAACTCTGGCATCATCTTGCACGCCTCCTCTGTCTCAGCGCTATCTTCCCGTGGACGAGCCTAGATGAATTTCCTCCTGCAGACAACACCAAGGCCGATGTACCAAAGGTCACCACCAGTCCCGGGCCCAAGCATGCAAGGCGATTCAAGTCACAGTTCCAACTGCAGTTGCAAAGGTGTTACCGACAATTCGAAGCCAGTATGTTTTCTGGTTAGGCCTAAGTGGCAACCACATCACGATTTTGTTTTTGGGCATGACGAGCACGATCAAGCTGTGCTTATATGGATGAGCATCGCCACTTCATGATGGTGGCGCTTGGTGCCATATGTAAGGTCCCAGTTCTCTGGCACATCTCTCCAGAAAGCTGGCTCCCCGGCTTCTGCCATGAACTTGTGAGAGGTTTTTCTACATAATCCTGAAAATCCATTTCCTCATCCCCTGATTCTCGAACACCCCCCCCCGCCCCCCTTGCAGCCCCGCCTTCTCTCTTCCCAAAAGAGGAGCCCAAATCTAAGTAGCATAAACCCTACACCGAGCAACGCTGTATAACCCTTAAGCTCTAAAACCCTAGAGCCAAGAATCCCTGAACCATAACCTTTAGAACCCGCGCTGAAGCTCTAAAGCTTTCAGCCTTTCGACCTCAAACCTGGGTCTTGAACTGCTGAGACTATCAGCGGCGTTTGTCGCGCTTGGGGCCTAGGCAACTTGTTCTAGCAGCTTGGCAGCAAACAGGCTAGGAGCTTCAGGGGGTTAGGGTTGTAGAGTTTACTTATTCAAGGTGCAGGGGCGCCAAACTGGTCCTCGCTCACTTGTCACGAGGGAACCGTCTATGAAACGGCTGGGCAGTAGCCCGGTTGTTATATGATCAATATGATTCATGTCGCAAGAGGTTCCGGGTGGTACGAAAGGTGTTACTGCAAGTAGTGCGGTCAGTATTCTCGCAAAGCTCAGGCCTTGCGCTATGTGGCCGCGGATGGTGGTGCCGGCAGGCTTTGTTCATGAGGCGCACGACTTTAGAGATTAGAGGGTCTTTTGACGCTCTAAGCAGCATGGCAGTGTTTTCCTGATAGCTCCTAGCAAGTACAGCTTCCAAGCATGCAACAGTGGAGAGACTGCAAGGACGAGCAAAAACAAGAGCAATGGCATAATAAACCCAAATCCAAACCCTAATCCCCATATGATATAGATATAGACCCCAAGCGCTGAACCAAAACCTCCATTTGACTGTAAACCTCAAGACTAAACCAAAACCCTAAAACATGCTGTAGCTTACATTTGTTCTTACCATTCCCCTATATAGCCCTCTATACCCTTGTTTTACCCTTGGATCCTTAGATCCTTAGACCAGGCCTACAGTCTCCTTTAAGTAGATAGTAAACGGAATTGTCCAATATCCTATTCAGATCCACATATGCGCCATATTCTACCTGCTTAATGGGGACTATAAACGGATTTTCTTTGTTTTATGCCAGGTGCCGGCCTGCTGGCGGGCGGCAGCAGCGATGACCCCGCAGCGACGGGATACCCAAATCCCACGGGGAGGGTTTAGGGTTTACAGTTCAGGGTTTGGGGCCTTGGATGTAGGGTCATTTTGGGACGCTGTAGAGATATTACAGGGATTATACAAGGATTGCATTGGGCCTACATAAGCGTTATGCGGATCATCAGAGGAGTTTGCCAGGGTTCTACTGGGCCTTGTTCAAGATGATGTGGGAGGTATCCTCCCCCCAAACCTATATGGATGAGATACCCCCCCC
Source organism: Symbiodinium pilosum (assembly GCA_905231905.1). NCBI lineage: Eukaryota > Dinophyceae > Suessiales > Symbiodiniaceae > Symbiodinium > Symbiodinium pilosum. The sequence goes on from CAJNIZ010043427.1 coordinate 46,197, forward strand.
TTCGGTGGTCTGATTTTGGCCTTCAGGTTTGTGCAAAGGGCATAGGGATTCTCATGTCTGGGCATGGCTGCCTCAAACATGAGCGAAATCCAGAAGCCTGCGTAGTTAGGAATACGATCCCCTTACTGTAGAAGGCCTTGCGTAGTGATAGCGAAATACATCCAGACCCTATTGAAAATCATCTAGGTGCGACATACAAGTCCGATAGCACCCCCTATGTCGTCCCAGCTAGGTGCGACATACAAGTCCGATAGCACCCCCTATGTCGTCCCAGCTTTCAATGCATTCTCCATGTACTTCTATTGTTTGAATTTATGTGGTCTGACAAGCCTTCGGGATCTGCTCGATTGGGTTGGGCGGTTTGAGGGTTGCTCTGGGGATTCGAGAGGGGTTGTTTTGCTCTTCCAAGGTAGCGCGTGGAGCAAACTCGCTGTAATCTATAACGCATGGAATGCTGTAGGGCTTGGGGCTCTGGGTGTGTGTTCTCCATAGTTTTCTGATGCTGGTTCGGTCTTTATGCGCTTTCTGAGGATCCTGCAATCCCTTCCTGTTGATTAATTGTGGAATCAAAAAGGCAGCACGTATAGCGCAGGAGAGGAGGTTTATATCCAAAACCTTCATAAAGCTCCTGATGTTGGACTTCAAATTTTGGCAACCCCAACTCATTGGACCGCGATGACCATAAGGCTTGAGCGCAAGCAACCCTACTAAACCTGGAAGTGGCATCCCATTTTCTCTGGGGCTGAGGCAGAGGGCGCTTCAGTCTCTTGCGGGCCATTGGCCGCCAGGGACCTGGCTTTTCAGGGACGTAAAACGATTGTGAACTGGAATTCAGTTTTCAAAAAAGTCTTCGCTGGCTTTTGCTTGCCTGACTGTTCGTTCGTCTTGGTTGCTTAATGCGCCGATAAGTCAAGTGAGGCTTTCCCATAAGGCTCGCAGGGCTGTAGAAAGCATTTTAAGGAGGACCGCGAACCCAGAGCCGTGATGTCATGTTCATAGAGCCACTGTGTTGCCAGCGCAATCATGCCGTTCACATGTCTCAATTGCTCTTGATACTTCGGAATGATACAGGCGCAAAGCCCTCTAAAGCCTATGGTTCAAAATCTCTAAGTCCAACACCTCTCGCCGTGAATCTCATGCATGGTCAGGCGGCGCCATCGCAGTCGCAGCCGTGCGCAGCAGTTTGCCACTTGACTTAGAGACTCCACTGGGCTCTCCTTGCAAGAGTTGAAGTAGATTCTCAAAGGCACCCTACCTACCTGCTACCAGCGCCTCTTTGACAGGACTGTCGTCTACAGGGGGACCCTTTTTAGGTTTCATGCTTGCTTGGAGTAGTTGGGTCGTGTTGCTGGGTTCGTTAAGAAGTCTGTTGCTTGTGTTCTCGTTGTTGGTCCACTGAAACCTTTCGTGCTTTAGGGAGGCTCTGCTTATCGTGTGTCAAATGCACACATAAAAGTGGACAACGCCATGTAACCGCAGAGTATTCATAATGCGCAGTTCTTTTTCAGAGGCTCAACAGATCCCAAGGTTTTCTCGTGTCATCATCCTTCTTGTTGCCCAGCCTGGGCAAGTTCAGTGTGCAGTTGCGATTCTGGTATCGGTGTGATGCCACTCCAGGAAACATTGCAACCTCAAACCCGAAAACCCTTCAATCCCTAGCTCTAACCCTAATTAGGCAAATCCCCACCCTACAATCGGCGAGTTGCTCACAATATGGGGCCCGGATGATGTATAATCAGGAGGTCCCATTGATACCTTTTGTCAGAAACGCCCCATCCAAAACGGAAGCCCGCTGCCCAAGGTCGGGGCTCTGCTAGAAGAGTTTGTGGAGCGCATCCCGAAGCTCAAGCCAGCTGAGGCTAGATTCCAAAGCTTCGCGAATTGGAGGGCCTTTTTTAGGTTTTGCATAAACATTTGCTGCTGGTAAAATCTGGGCATACTGTGCGGATTTTAACGGAGGTCATTTTTAAACATACGTGTTATGTAGGCAGCAGATCTAGGCAAGAAAGACGCAAACTGGATATGTTTAGTGTTTGGAGTGCCGCAGAGCCCGGGTCTTTCTTTGTTTTGTAGTTCTGTGTATTTTGGCACGACAAGTATGACTTCCATTTTTAGACATGACCCCCTCAAACAGAGACAAAGTTGGCGGGCTGCCATCCCAGGTATGACTTTTCATTCCTTATTCTACATTACCACTGCTACAAAACCCTCAGGTCCCGCAAAGGTACCCCTATTTTGGAACTCCTAGCCATGAACTCCGAAAGGTACCTCCCTTTGGAAAAGTGCTGCTCAGCTGTCAAATCCTGTGAAGGCGTGCTCGGCCGTGAAAAGCTGCGGCCTAAATCATTAGACGTAGTCTTATCATTGGAATTGAATACATCCCTTGTCAAGGTTTTGATCGCTGTCGTCATTATCGCTGGGTTTTGCACTGTTGTTTCCACTAGGTAGGGCGTTCTCTCTTTAAAAGTATAGTTGTAAAACTAGAACTAGAGTATAGTTTCAGCCCGATCTCTTGATGCGTAGTCTGACCCGCTCAGGGATCCAAACTTGCGGAAGTCCAAGCTATGTCACACATGTTTATCTTGGAGATCGTTGACTTTGTGAAAGATCCGTTTGCTTGGGTTTGTGAGCGGTGTGGGAAGTCAGTGTGGATGGCAAGGCAGCATGTTAACGAGAATGCTGCTGAGGAGTATCCCGCCATAATCTTATTGCTTATTACCCTTCTACTGCTCGGTAGGGGATAGCGCTGATGCATGGATTTGTGTAGTCTCCTGACCCGGCAACCAAACCAGCAAGACTAGCAAGTCGTGCCTGGCAATCATTGAACATGCCTGACTTACACTGAACCTACTTCGGGGCTCAGACTTTCATTCTGTGAACGTGCAACCCGGAGGTATCCTTGTTTTTGCCCTTCTTAAGTCTGCATCCGTTCCTCTGCTTCATTGCGACTGCTAAAAAGTCTTTACGTAAACTCCACATCCTCCCTAAACTCCGTGTACTCACTTCACGTATGCATGTCACTGTCATATGATAGCAAACTTTGCTTCATGAGCCTACGAACCTTCCGCTATCTTCACAGAGCCATACGACCCATCTTACTGGTGGTTAGCACGGAATGGATCAAGCCGTCCTTACAGGTTTCCCCTATATATAATCCCTAGCGACAATCACTATCCAACAAGCTCTGAACACAAAACCCCAAACCAAAAGAACATAGCACCGTAGTTTCCCTTTTCATGCTCCGTGCTTGCTGGCCAGCAGCAAGTCACTTCCTGAGGCATTGCCTCCCTCCGAGCCCTGGTGCCGAGCACGGCGTCCACAGCGCTGGAGGCTTTGGCGCCGGAGCCCTTGCGTTTGTGATGTTATAAGAGGTCATACATAGACACACAGGGCTTACAGGGAAGGCTCCATGAAGCATGTGAGGAGCATTTCGCGCTTCTGCAAGAAGATCAGTGGTGACAACAAACATGGTCCTGATAGTCATCCTCATCACGGGTGACAGATGTGTTTTCGCCAGCATCAGATGACTCCGAGGTCGGGACCGTTGTCGGGGTGGAAGAGCCTGGGATTTGCAGCTGGAACTGGCCTCCTTGCCAAAACACTGCCGTACCCTGCAAGGACTGCCACGATTCTCAGACCCTGCGACGTGGCGCTTCTGTGGGGCTCTCAGAATTCCAATGCCATCTCCCCTGCAGGCACAAGTCAGTGAGGCTAGTGTCCGCAGCAACTCGTGCTCCGTGGACCTCCTGAGGCTGCAAGGCTTGTCAGGAGTGGTCACGGACCATGGCTTGGCGCTTGGCTTCTCTTGGTATTTCCAAGCAGGGGGGGGGGGTACTTTGGGGACACCGAGATCCCTAAGCTGCGGGAACCACCATTTGGATCATTTGAGCGGCATGCAGTCCCATGAGGTTCCTCAAGCGATGCCGTGACGGCCACGCACCCGAAGTTTGGCATAGTTTCGGGTTTGGGGTTAGGGTTCAGGTTTTAGAAAGGCTAGGAGACGACAAGTTTGTTGGCAATAGCAGATGGGAATTCCTGCAAATGTGGATCCTCCTAAAGAATGCACGCATGAATACACCATGCTATGTGAACCATTCCAGACACAGTATATATAGATCCCATCAGGGACCTTCGTTGAGATTTCTCTAGAACCCTAGTAGTGTTCCTGTCTACTTCACCTAATCCAACGATACGTTGATGTCTATTCGCGATCAATCGCCTCCAGCAGGCGCACTCTGTTGCCAGATCTCCCCACAATTCTGCAACCCCAAAACCCCAACCCTTGAACCCCTGAACACAAACTCCAAACCCTCAACCCTAACTAAAACCTGAACCTTGGACTCAGACTGGCAAGCTTACAAGCCTCACTTGAACCCTGAATCCTATACTTTTCCCCCAGCCCCTGAACCTTTAAACCTGAGTTTAAATCCTGAACCCTAAACCCTACAGCCCAAACCCTGAACCCTAAACCCTGAATAGTAGTTTCCATTTCCATTTCCATTATCCCATTTCATTTCTTTTATTATCCCTTGCCTACCTGGAAGGAGGCTGCACGGGGCCTCCTCCGCGGGGGTCCGGCCGCACGGCTGATCACGCTGTCCGCCTGCGCCCTGCAGGAGGCTGGGGGTCAAACAATGCAGCAACAGCTATCAAGACTACCATAGTTATTGCTAATCTTGTTATATCTTATTACTATTGTTACTAGCAATGATCAAGGGAAATTTCACATTCAGCACGAAGACTGCCCGACTTGAACGTTGGGATTTTTTTGTGCGTTAATTGCTCGCAGTTATGCCCTTAGTGAGCACCCGTGCATCCTCCTCATATTCCCAATGTATTTGTGTGGTCCTTACTTCCCCACATTAAGAAGAACCCAAGAACAGGTTTCTGTTCTGGTGAGTGCGAAACAGCTTGTTAGCCCTTGCGAGATTGGTAGATCCCATGGTCTGGACCTTTTGAGGCCCTGCAAGCTACAAAATCTATCATAACCGTGTGTATACGCATGTACACACACACATGAAAAGCACTTTAAGGACGCACACCGGCAAAGCTCCGATCGTTTGTAAAGCCTTGCAGAAGCCTTTGCGACCCTGCAAACTTGAAGGCAGGGGCCCCACCGAGTGGCCTCCGCGCCATGTGCGCGGGCACAGCGCGCCTGGCCGCGTGGCAACGAATTGAAGGCCGGAGCCAAGATTCCTATTGTGGTCCTACAAAGGTACGGCTAGCAGCTAGCGCGCCTTCCTCCATCCACTTGCCTCTACACTCTTTCCATATATGTCTCCAGATGTATGTCTTTGCGTATCCTGTGTAAGTACCTTTCAGAATAGAGGTGGGGAGACCCGAGCCTCAGCAAGAGAGCCCAATAATAGTAGTTTCCATTTTATTTTCCATATCCCCATATAACCCCAATATACTTCAAACATTACCCCAATGGGTCCCAACTCAAGGGCGCACATCCCGGGGCAGCGGTCAGGCAACGGCCACTTGGATGCTGAGATGTGCTGGGCACAGCTTTCAGCTCGCTTTCAGCTTGTGCAGCAGGGGTTATATAGGGGTCATATGGGATAATGGAAAAGAAAATGGAACTACTATAATAAGTTATATAGGGGATATATAGAGTGTTGCATCCCATAAGGCTAATTGCTGATTTTTGCTTGCTGAGCAGGCTTCATGACTGTAGCGTGCCAGGCTCAAGCGACCTAGAATGTCGGTTCATGCCTGCAAGAGTCAATGCTGGCAGAGTGCTATGCTTAGTCAGTAGATGTCAGCACTCGCAATCACAAAGGAAACATATGCATATGTCTGCTGGACATGGAAGATGATCTGTTGGGCCCGCATCCCATCCTGCCTTCGTCGAAGGCTAAGCATACAGGACGCACTGCGTGGGATTCGCGCATGATTTTTTTTCGCATGGCAAAGGAGGCATCCCTGATCTTGCAGAGATACTCAAAAGACTGGTAGCAGGACGGCAGGAGCGGGTTCAATCCGAAGCTTCTAAATCTTAAGCTCCAAACAGCTCATGGTAGACGAGGTCACCATCTTCGCCCAAGCAGCCTGAGACTGCATCGGGGTCCGGAGCAGATGCTGTGAAGGTGGGGCAGTGGGGGTGCGGGTCTAAAGCCAAGTCTGTCAAGCTTCTGCAAACGATGTGCTTCTTGATGTTTATGATAAAGATGGACTTTTTGGATGGGTGGGTAGTTTATGGGGGTAGGCCAAAGAACCTTGTTGTACAACCTAATTAAGCAGTATGGCTCGCGGCCCTGAGCCCTTGCGACAGCCATTCTCATGAGTGATTCCCCCAAGAAGCATTCAGATGTTAAATCCTGAATCCTCATCGCTTACGCTGAACCATTAGTCCTAATCCCTAGATCCTGAAGCCTACGCTAACACCCAGGTCGTCAGCCCTCCACCCTAGACTCTAGTCTTACTCGTCATCAGGTTCTGCGGATCGCTGCTGGCGCGGGGGAAGGCCCAAACCGGAGATTGCCAACGGTTTGGGGTTTAGTGTTCTGGCGGCTTCGTCTGCAGGTGATGTAATCACTAGCTCATTATGGATTTCGGGCAGGGAGTAGAGGCGACCGGTCGCGAGCCGGAGTGTGTGTACGCCTGTGTGAACTCCTTGCTGAATTTATATATGTTCCTATTCCCCGTAACATGCAGGTTCGAGGTGGGTGGGAGGGAACAGATCCCGTTAGACAGTCTAGCTTGCAGCAAAGATTGCAGGTTAGTAGTGTTTTTGCCCACCCGCCCGCCCTGGGGTGAGGTATCTTTTGTGCCGGGAGCCATCCGTCCTACGGGACTCGTCCATGGGGACATGTGTGAAAGGTTTCCCTGGCCGTTTCCAGAGATACATCCCCGTGCCACGGATGCGTCCGTTAAAATGAAGGCTTCTGTCCGTGCAAGTGTGTCAGTGCTGTAGCTGCAGTTGCGATCTGAACTTACCTTCTGTACATGCCAGCGTCTTGCAACATGAACGTTAGTTTGCGTCAGCGCTGTTGCTGCAGTTGCGACCTGAGCCAACATTCTGTACATGTCAGCGACTTGCAACATGAGCGTTAGTAGTGTTGTGTTGATGTGAGCGACCCCGAAATCTATAAAGGGTGTTATTTCATTATATTTCAATTTTTCTGTGGTTTTGAGTTCGAGGGTTTAGGGTTTGGGAATATTGCAGTCTAGTGATTCTTGTTCATTGGGTGCTAGTTTTGTTAAGTCCTCCTGCATGAGCAGAGCTTGCCTGCCACTCTATCAGCTGCTTAGCGAGGAATGAATGGATTCCTGTAGCAGCCCCCTCGCGACCCTCAATGCTCATCCCAGTAATCCAACTACCTCATCCATATGAAGCACCGGGTAGCATCGTTGTTTTGCAGTCTCAGCTTACTGGTGCTCGTGTCGAATGAACTTCTTGCAGGTCACGATGGTGCAGCTGAGGGGGAGGAGGCACATCACACCCAGCTAATGTAGTAGCAGCTTCATAGCGGGGCACAGCATGCTGCCATTCTGGGACTTCCCCATTGTTCGTTGCGCGCCCAGGGTTTGTATGACTGCACGAGTGGAAAACCTAAACTTTATCCGAAAGCCCCACATCCCTAACCGTAAGCCCGCCCCAAATATCTTAAACCACTTTGTTTCTGGGTCACTGGCATGGTGCCGGAGAGGCTTGGAGTCCTTACTTCAAGGCCGGGCGAGCTAGCGTTGTAGAGCTTTGTTGTTGAGATTTTTCATTGCTTAGGGCTCTGAGGCTTTTAGGGTTCTAGGGCTTTCAAGTGACCCAGGTGTTTAGGTTTAAAATGTTCAGGATTTAGGGTTTGTGTCGCTTCAGCCTTTCTGCACTGCACTGTCGGGGTTGGCCTTAATCTGCTGCTGCGGCAGCATGTTGATGTTCCCAAGTTAGGAAAGAGCAGCCGATTGCTGATGCATGCGGCGCAATCCATGCTACCTGTTGTCATGGTGGTTGCTTTTGCGATTATTGTCATCACGTTGCAAACATTGCTCCGCACGACAACACTTTTTCTACTAGCGCTGGCCCATCTCAAGCTGTTGTTTGCATGGAACTCTGAATTCTGCAGTGAGAGCGAGGCACACGGCCTTAACAAGCTGCTGCCAGAGATCGTACAGCAGCTGGCAGCCACGGAGCCAGCAGATCCTTACCAGCTCGGCACCCATTCTCAAATGTTGGGTCTCTTCTTCTAAAGTTTGGTGAATGTACTCATCTCCTAGATAGACCCACATGTCCGGGCCTCTGCTTTCATTCTGACAGCAACTACCCGTTTATGGGTTATCTGGCGGGACACCGCCAACTTCGTTGCTGTGATTGTAGTAGGTAGTGAAGGGGCAGTACTGCTGATCGTAGAAGAGGATTACGGCCTCTATGGCGTTGGGCTGGACTGGCAATGACGATATGAGGTGGATCATTCGACATCTCATCCAAAAGAAGAAGGAGAACGAGACTGCAAGTGCCACCGCAGGTGCGGCAGGGGTGTTTGCTACCAGGCCTCTGGATACATGTGGACGTGTGCGCGGTTGCTTGTTTGGTGTGTCCATGTGTTTGCGGCGTCGCTGGATGACGGTGCTTAGCTGATGCTGGTCAAGGATGTGCGAGCAATCGGTGCAGTGCCTCTCGCAGCTTCAGCTGATTCTCATGGGGCTGTGCAAATTCCGAAAGAGGACAAGACTCCAACTCCCAAACTATTACCACGACAGGGAAACAGTCTTCACTAGTATCAGAAGAACAGAATCTGATTGGGCCCAACGACCGAGACTCCATGCAAATTCGCTGCTAGACAGCCGCCTTCAGAGGAACGTAAGCAAAAACAAAGACCCATGCCTTCCTCCTAACCCTAAGCCGCCGGCGGAGGAGTTGCTTCAGAGGCCTCACCTAGCAAACCGCGCAAGAAGCGGCTGGGAAGCAATGGTAGTATTATTACTTTGACGTCAGGGAAAGATTCAGAGTGGCCCAGGGATTGCAAATTAGGATTTGCGGTTCAGGGTTTTGGGTTCAGGATGGTTCAGGTTTTAGGGATTGGGGTTTGCTGAGTTAGTGTGTGAACTACTAGACTAGCTGAATTGGCAGTGTGTAAAATCATACTCACACTGGGTTACATGGGATTTTAAGGGGTTATCGCCTTCTCAGCTCACTGCTGCACTACCTCCCAGAAAATCCAAGGGTAATGACAAGTGATTTTTTCCGTAGTAGCAATCTTTCTGCAAGAGAGCTTGCACTACCATTTTTGCTCAGTGCGTGAGTGCTACCGCTTTAAAGCTGAATCATCTCACTGCTTGCCAATAAGTGTCTTTGTCTGTGTAAGTTTTGAATTTTCGACCAGGTACGCAGGGTATGTGGCCCATTGACTAAGTTCCTCTGCAGGAAACCGTATAAGGATCTTCCAGAGCTCACTTTTCAGTCGTTGCCGGTGTCGGACACGTACCTCGCGTACAGGATTGGCTGGCTTCAACGTGCCCTAAACCCTCGACTCCTGCATCCGCATGTCCTACATCCGAGGAAAGGGGGCATTCGCGTGAACTCGAGCGCTTGCCTGCGTCGCGGGTGTAAAGCACTGTTGGACATCGTATGCGCAGAGGCGGGGCTCATTTCAGGGTCTGATAGGGATGTCATGGGAAATCTTTCGGTCTCTGCAATAGCTTCTTTGAGGTTATGCGCAGGCACACAGGTTAGTCGTAGCAACAGCAGTAGAAGCAGCAGCAGCAGTAGCAACAGTAGGAGCACAGTAGTTCTAGACTGGTTGAGTAGAAGTGTATGTAGGCAGCTAGTAGCAGCAGTAGACCGCAGTAGTGGGAGCAGCAGTTAGTGTAGTAGTCGTGGCGTTGGTGGCTGTGGTAATAGCAGTGTAGCAGCAGCAGTAATTATTGTAAGAAGTGCATGGCGGATTTGTCACTACTGTCCTGAAACAGATAAGACATTCCAGACGACACATACTCAGCATTATCGTCCTTACTCGTGGTAATCATCCGGGACTCAGCATTTACAATTGGGCCTATAACCCTACTTATAGCTGGGGAAGCCTGGAGAGCACCACTGAGGGGATTATGAGTAAGCTTATCAGCCCTGTTATAAGTAGCTACTGAATCCCATGAACCCAGAAGTACTCATGTGCAGCTGGCGAAGGGAAAAGAAAATGGAAACCGTTGGATTTGGGGTGTGGGGTTCAGGGTTTAGGGTTTAGGGTTCAAGAGTTTTCTTGGCAAGGGGGGAATGGATATTCCGTCTATGATCCACCAGAATAAGCAATCCCAGTAACAAGCCCTCTAACCCAATGATCCAATCCCACCCTCCTTGCTTAAAAGAGAGTGGGAGTGGATCCTTGTAATCCTGATAGAGTTCAAGGTTCCCTATATATACTCTAGAATCGTCCCTCTACTCCCCCTTAAGCACCAGTAAGCCGCCAAAGCATGAGCGAGGATCGTAAAGCCTTCTGCCACGTTTAATGCTCGCAGCACCTGCGCCAGCATGAAACCCATCAGAACCGGCACCCACCCCCGAGATCTTAGGCTTTCGGGTATAGGCCTTAGGGTTGAATATATTCATATCCTTGATCAGGGACCAACCATTCTCTGGTGATCTAAGTAATTTGAACAGTGAGTTGGTTCATATTTGCAAGGGTACAGACGTCACATAAGGATAGATAGTTTTCCTAGTTACTCATTCATGGCTCCACATTTGCCAGGACCCCTGGGACCAGGTGGAGGAAGCATCCGGAAGTGCACGGATTTACTTTGCCCGGTGCTCGGCACCACGTCGCATACGCATTTCTGGCACGCGCATGCCTGCCCGCACGTAAACATTATGATTATCGAATCATGGGAGTTGACCAACAGAACCCCCACTCCCCATCATTCGTCAGGGAACCCAATCGTCACTTCATGAATTCTTGCCCCATCTTTGGGAAATGCCTAGACTGCAAGTATGGTGTTTCGTGACTACAGTTATGGATCGCATTGCTAATAATTCCCGATGCTTCTTGCATTCAGCGCCTGTCATTCTCAGTACTATTCTCTGCAGGACCATCCATGATGGCTACCATAGCCTTGGTTCTAGAAAGTAGGGAACGAAGGAATGGGTTGTGGGGTTATTGTGTGATCATGGAGATATTGTATCGGGATCTCATTACCATGCTTCTTCCACTAACAGCAAGCAAGCAGAAACTGTAATCCCTGTCAGAGTAGCCAGAATGGCAAACCTAAAGCCCTAACCCTACACCCTAGGTACCCGCCCAGGCACCAGCTCTGAAATGGACAGCAGTCCTTCTGAGAGTCTTTTTGGCCTGCATGTCAGTTTAGCCCTACATCCAAAACCCTAATTTCTAAGCCTGGCACCCTTGAAACTTAAAGCTACTCAAATAACATCTATATAATCCCAGCTTCCATTTCATTTTCCATTTTCTTTTCCATTTGACTCTCCATTACTAGGGTAATATAACCCTAGTATAATATTACCCCAATGGGTATATAGGGTTTAGGGCCCTAAACCCTATATACCGAGGTCTGGAGTGGACAGGCGCTGCTGCAGCGGCTTTGCCACCCTGGAGCCACCGATCCTTGTCTGGGTGGTGCCGTGCTGGGAGGGTCAGGGGGGGTTGTAGTAAGTATGCTTATTACCCCTATGAGCCATATAAGAACCCCAGTTATCCCCATCACTGATCTACTTACTGATTCCACCTCACCCTCCAATAAAAGGCTTAAACAATTTGAATAACAGGGTACAGTGGTCAGTTTTAGTGCTGTAGGAGGGAGAATAGGCATAACCGTTCAGGCTTCTACATTACGGACTGAAACAAAGCAACTGTGGGCTTGCCTCGGCGTTATGTCGGTCTTTACGGAGTACGTTTAACTAGTGTTATGGGGGCTGTTGTCTGCTGTTCTGGTTTGCCCCTTTGCATTTCCTGAAGCAGCAGGGTCTTGCTCGTGCAGAGGGTCATAAGCAGACTCAGTGACAAATCAAGTGTTTTGCATCCGGTTGGTAGATGGTGAGATGATGAGATGAGGGAGCATGCGCTTCTGCCAAGCAATCAGATTCAGAAGACTAGCCCCTCTTTGCCAAGGAAAAAGTGCCGCGATTGCCGAGCTCAGCCTGGGCTTCTCGGCATCTTTTGCCCATGTCCCGTGTTGAGGTACTACAGTTGATGCTCCGTTTTCATGGCTGTAGATCAGAAGCCAGGAGCATTTTTTTTCTTGACCCTGTTTGCTGCTCACCTAGGTGAACCGCTTCCCGGGCATCGGCTGCATCTGCGACAAGGTGGGGCCTCCCGTGCTCCCTGGGCTGAGCTACAGCGGGGTGGCATAAGACACCATACCAAATCAGACTTACACTCCCTCATAACTCTATCTGACATTTTGGGGACAGCAGTCCTGACGGGAGCCCCTTCGAGGTTCCCTGTTCGTTCAAGGCAGGGTTAAAGCCCACTCAAGACCAGCTCGCCTGGGTGTTCAAGAGGGAGATAGTCATGTTCAGTCGAACCAAACTAAACTCCTTCGAAACGAATGGAAACCTTGATAAACCATTCTAGAAGTTTTCTAGAAGTGATGGCTGGTATTATATCTTTGCCCACGAAGCCGTATGATGGGCCAAGATGAGGTAAGGTGTTTGACATGGCTGTTGGTTGGGGCAGATACGGTTTCTTGTATGCATAGATGTGTGTGCATTGGGGGGAAGCCAAGCGTTCAAATCCTACCATATACTTTCCTGAAAATCACTATCTACAAAAGGGAACCATTTTGTTTGGATACAGAAGTCCAAGCCCCTAAATATGCATCACTTCTATGATAACTACTATTACTATTAGTATTATTATTACTAGTATTTCTGGAGGGTTGATAACACCAAAAAATCCCACCTACGCAAGAATCGGGGCCCCACAGCCTCCCTCTCTGTAGAATACTGGTAAGGAAAATGGAAAAGAACATGGAAACTATTATATATTGTGATATTATCCCACAATAATGGATAATTACATGGAAAAGAAAATAGAAACTACTAGATAATTCTAGAAAATCTCTCAACCTTTTGCAGGTGAACATGGCCCTGGCCCTGCGCCTGCTGCAGAAGCTTTGGCCGGAGAAGTTTCGATTCTGGCCTAAGAGCCGCTGGCCTTTGAATTAGGATTTAGGGTTTAGGGTTGTAGAGGAATAATAGGTACCCATTGGGGTAATGTTATGTTAGGGTGATATTTCCCTAATAATGGAGAATTCAGTGGAAAAGAAAATGGAAAATGAAATGGAAACTGGGATTATAGGGGAATTTGTGGCTTATATGAGCTCCAATAATGGAGAATCAAATGGACAAGAACATGGAGAATGAAATGGAAACTGGGATTATAAGGGAATTTATTGGGGTTAGGGTTTATATAAGCTATAATCCAAAGTCCTTAAAGGGGGTTATATTATATAGGGGACTACTATAGGGGATATTAATGGGGATACCAGGAGTTTGGACTGTGGCCTATATGGTTTGGGGCATACGTTTCAGGGTTTGGAGTGTGGGGCTTTGGGTAATACAGGGTCCTTGAAAATTACCAACATCATGGTTCTAGATTCCTTGTACCACTATGGTATAGAGTACCTCAAATAAACCTCGACATCATTTTGGTAACTAGTTAGGCTTCTACAGTATGGTTTGGGCTTAAGCTGCAGGGTTTTGGGTTTAGGAGTTCGGGGGCTTGGGGTTCAGGCTTTCGGTCTTGCGGCTTGAGGTTTCAGGATTCGGGCGATGGTTTAGGGGATTTGAGGGCCCAGGGATGAGGGCATTGTCCCCTTGCAATTCATGAGCAGCGTGAAGTGAAGTATAGTACAACATACCTCAAGCACTTTGGCGTGCCATCCTACGGACGCTCAAGATAGCCGCATAGAGCCCATATGATCTCAACGGTAGCGGGAAACTAGGCAGTTGAGTGTTCTGACTGTGCAGGGTTTTTTGGCTCGAGGTATTATGGTCGCTATCATGATGCATATTCAATCCCAGCCAAGGTTGGCTCTTGCCGGCAGAAACGGATGAGCTTTGCCAGTGGCTGGACAAGCACAAGGCATCAGCGTACAAGTGGCCTACAGTATTGGCTTCCGATTTTTGCATTTTGCAAAGCATTTCTGAATGCTAAGTGGCAGCTTGGCACAGCGAAGTCCCAGTTTTGGGAACGCCCCAAGCTTGCCTGTGCAAAAGTAAGAGTTTGGAATGCTCTTTGAGACACGGCTTTGCCATCCCTTCCGGCTTTGTATAGGGATGCAGTCCTTCATTCAAAATTGGGATTCGTGGTGCCTTGCTCCTGGTTCAGGCGAGCACGGTCATTGTGAAGCCGGAAGGCGGCTCGCAAGGCTGCCGTGTTGCAAGTGATCCACGGCAGGCACCACCACAATAGCAGTTAGTGAGGCTATGACTTTTTAGATGTATTTCTGTTAGTAGAAGTTGCACGTGAATCCGCTGGAAGCTGCTGGACGTCAGGAACACTACCTGTGAAAGTTTGTGAATCGTGAAGAGCCGCGAAGATATGAGAAGAAGAGCATCTTCTTACTGGGCTTTGCTAAGCGTATCCGCACATCCACAAATATCTATGCAATCTTTATCAGATGCACTCCGGAAAGCAGGCTGCAAGCTTTGGAAGCCACATGTTGTTCACTTGGGCAGGTGAGGGTATCTTCCTGGTCCAGGATGCACCCAGTCTGCGGCTGAAACTATCCGCAAAGGCTTCTCAGCCAGTGTATTCCTATTGCTAATTCACGTTTTGTCTTCCATTCGGTTTTGAATTTGTCTCTCTCGCTCCTTTACAATTACCGTTTGTGAGTTCCCAGTAGTGGAAGTCTAAATGTTAGTAGTTCGTTTGTAGTCATGGTATGCCAGGACTTCTTGCACTCTCCCTCTCTCTATCTCTCTCTCTCTCCATGCAGGCCCACTACGGTGCCGGATTTGGCGCCCGCATCTGAGCTGCCTCACCCAAGCAGATGTGGTTTTCTCGAAGTGTTGAGATGACAATGTTGCTAGTCAGGATGCGAAGGGTAGCAGCATTTTTCGTCAACGGCAGTAAAACTATGAAGGGTAATTTTTAGAAAAGACGGCAGCAATACTGATACTGGAAATTTGTAAGCTACTGCGAGCCCATGAGGATGCTGCACATGTCTGGGCCCCTTGCTGTTGAAGATGCGCGAAGGGAGTGCCGCTGAGAAGCTCCCTCAAACCCAAGCCAGCACACCAAATCCCACATTCCTCAAGACCCAAGCCCTAAGGCCCTTACAAACTTTGAACCCTCCCTCAACCCCAAACTCTAACACTGCATCTGCATCCTTAGGCCCTGGCTCAACGATACCTGCCCGCCCCGCTCTTGCTGGATGGCTTAAAGTTTGACCTTCGGTTGTATGTAGTGGTCCTTTGGCTGCACAAGGCTTAGGAACCTTCTCAGTTCACGACGGTTCGAGTGTAGAGTTTGTTGAGGGCAGTCTTCATGCATACCTTCGTGTGTCTTTGCGGGTCGAGAATCTGAATTGTAGGGGCTCACGAACTGTGCTGGCATGTACAGTAGACTGACCTAGCAGCTCATGCAAGGTGACCTCTTTGGATCCACTGGTCGCCTACATGTGCAAGGACGGCTTGCTGTTATCTTCCGCCGGAAAAACATTCGGCAAAGGAATCATTGAACAGCCACGATGGCATGCAGAGGCAATAGCGTTCATAGTTAAGCCTTGATGATTTTCGCTTAGAATGAGATTCTTCCTCCATTTTCCCTCATAGAAAGTACTCTTCGATTCAACATCGAGTACTTACCCAAATATATGGCGAGACATCGCCTGTATCAGGGGTTAAGGACCGTTAACTGGAGCAGTGATCTGCATACCCCCCGTCGTCCAAACATGAAGCCCGAATTCCAAACTCTAAGCCCAAAAATGCAAACCGTACACCCCCCTAAATCCTAAGCCCTAAACCCTAGAATCATGGCTTGGGCCGCCCACCTAATTACCATGGTGGGCAGAGGTTGTTACCTCGCACAGTCATGGGCACGAAAGCATTTAAGTGCGGCCAGGTGCCTGGACTTGTTGCCCTAGAACGTCATTTTGTTGAAATATTTGATCCCTTAATACATTCAAAGCATTCTTAAAGTTGAACCCCTGAACCCTAAATCTTAAACAGTCTTAAGCAGTTTTCCAGGAGGGCCTGGCTCGGTTCTGCACCGCCAAGTACGAGGAGCCCACGGCCGCCAATGCCAACGAGGCCTCCGGAATTGGGCGATGAAACAGAATATTCAGTGGGCGCCTGTAGGGATTGCTGTACCAGCTTTGGGGGGCGGGGTATAGGAGTCAGACATACAGATGTAATTTGCAGAAGGTTCAGTGCTTGGGACTGAACAGTTGAAAGCAATTTGGGTCCATGATTTAGGGTCTCGAGCTTGGGGGTGAAGGTGTTTCCGCTTTAGGGTATAGGGTTCCGAGTCTGGGGCTTGCGGCTTGAGGGGTTTTGGGGTTTCGGGTTAGTTTGTAATCGTAGCAGCTAGCATGTCACAGTCATGGCCTTTGTCTAGTGCATGAAAACTTTAGCAACAGAACCCAGATGATCCCAAGGGGCCATGATTTGTGTGGGTGCTTGTGCGTATGCGTGTGCCAAAGTCATCCTCCCATTTGGACCATGTGAGCAAGTATGCTACTGTGCTGGAGAATTTAGAGGCCCGATGTTGACGATGTCTTGACCAGAAATGTAGGAGCGATGTAGGGTCTATAGAAAAAGAAAAAGATTCTTTGGGATACAGCTGTCTTATGAAACAGGTTTTCTAGGAACAGAGGTTCTTCGCGGAATGTTTGGGACCCAGCCACTTCGCGCAGGCCTACATGCACCTCACGAACTATTCTGTCAACAAGAAGCCGCTGGCCCTGTCGGACATGCCCAGACCGGGCATGTTGCAGTGGTGGATTTAGGTGTGGGTTTAGTCTTTGCTTCTGGCGTGGGAGTTTCCGAAGAAAGGATTCTTTTCCTGGGCTTCGACGCATGAGAACCGTGGTGTATTCTTAACACGTTTTTTGTTGTCGGATCGGGGGCTTCATCTGGAGATACGCCATTTCAATGTTTGGATTCTTGGCGAACAAAGGCGGCATTTTTAGGTACGAGCTTCATATTTGAACCGTACCTTGGCAACTCTAGGCCTGAATCCTAAGCGACGAGCTTACAACCCTAATCGCGCAAAACCTTAAACGCTGGACCAACTTTCGACTAAAGCCCCGAACATTCCCTACTCAGCACCAAGTTTTGAAAGTGTAAAGCCCTCCCAGGTCGACAGCTTTCAAGGAGGGGCGCGGGGGGGGGGGAGGGATCTGGTTTAAGAGTTTAGGGTCCAGGGGTTTTGGTTGCAAGGGTGTGTTGGTGTGTTTGAGGGTGTAAGGGTATGAGGCTTTAGAGGTTTTAAGTTTGTTATTTAAAGCGCTTATGATGGATCTCATGTTTTCTCAGCAGCCCCTGTGGAGATGACCAGGGAGCCCATGAGTTTGAGCAGCTGTGGCTTGCTGTAGCCAGGACGAGGACCCATTCGACATCCACACGCAGGCCTTGAACATGTTGCCGCTGCTGTCTACATTGTTTCTGCAAGGTTCCATATCTTTTTTGCGCTGAGTTCCTTTTTTTTTGCATACGCATTTTTGAAAGAAGCCAGACTTGTCGAACGTGTAGCTATGGGTGTTTCTTTGGAAAGACAGATAAAGGAGCCCCCAAAAAGCAACCCTGAATGTAAGAACATGCCGATTATAGACTGCAAAAGCCAGGCAAGCAAGCGTCCACTTGGCACGCTGTGACTCGGATGCGCTTACAGCAGTTGGCCAGTAGCATCCTCCAGTTTCACGCGCTGAGCAAGCATAAAAAGGAGCAACTTTTTCCTAGCCCTACTGAAATACCTGATGATCAGCCGTCACTTGAGCCAAAAAGTTTGCTGTGCTCAGGCTGAGCCAGATTGCTGCGCAAGAAGCAAACGAAGGCCGCTCCTTCGACGAGGCACCGGGATGTGCGGTGTGTGTTGAGGCCTCCTGTTGTGAGCCATCATGAGAACCCCTAAGCTGCTAGTCGAAGCTCTTCGCCGCCTTCGAGGAGGTATGCGCTGTCCTCCTGCAGGCACTTCCTTGAGGGTTATCCGCCCTGGACAAGCATGGCCCCCGAAGAGTTGGGAGATGTGCGATGCAGAAGCCTGAAGGACTAGGAATGGTATCCTTTAGCTTGCTTACATCCTAACAGCATATGTCCCGCCTGACCCCCCTAATCAAATTGCTTGTGCCATACAGTCGAGACGTTGGCAACATCCTCTGCAGCTGCGTCAGGCCATGGTTCCTGTGATGAAGGCGCGTGGGATTGGGGTCTAGCCTTACTAAACAAGAGCTATGGCTATTGGTGCCAGCCCGTTCATCAGTGCTACTGATTTGATTCTTATCTTTGTTGTCATTGCAGGTGTTACAGCTACCATGGCCATTGCTGCCAGCTGCGTTACGTTTACCATCGCTGTTACTACGAGCTTCGTTGCTTGTTACATACATCTCGATGAAACTTGTGCCCCGGTGTTGGAATGGTAGATTGCGCACGCAGCAAGACGAAGCTCTTGCTATAACCATAATTAAGGAAATGGTCGCAATACGTCGCAATAGTGGTACCCTTAAGAATGGTAGTGATACGCAGTTGTCCGGAAGCAGTTTGAACACCCCTGTCTGCTCTGGCACTGGACGGGCAGGTGACGTATGACCGCGTGGCCAAAGAAGCCAAGCCCAAGCCGCGGACGAAGGCCCGACCGGCTGCGAAACTTTGGATGCAGTGTTTCAATTTGTCATGAAAAAGAAAATGTAAATGACCACAGAACGGCATTGATGTAAGGTTATGTGGTAGCTTCCATTCTCTCATCGACGAATGGAAAAGAGAGTGTGGAACCTGCTGTTCATCAGTCATTTAGTAGGTGCCAGAAGCAATGACCAAGCAATCATAAAACTTGGGGGATGGTTTGGATTTCCAATAGGGGGGATTTATTGAGCAAGTAAATTCCCAAAGATCCGACGCACTGCTCGCAAAGGCGAAAGCCAAGTCACCCAAGAAGGGCAAGCAATTGGACGAGGATGAAGAAGGTGAAGAGGAGGTGACATGGGAACAAATTGCAACATTGTGTGGAGCAATGCCTCAGTCTCACACTGACAGTACAGATATCTTGACATGAGTACGATGAACTCCGCCAACCCTACGTTGCAATGAAAAGGATGACGAGGATGAGAGCGATGAGTTGGCTCCCGAGGATGTGTCTGGGGTCGTTTGCGGGCAGTTCTCCTGCTAGCTGCTGCAAGGAGAAGCATGCCAGCACTCTGGTTTACCCTTTGCATATTTCTCAAGCTGCGTATTTCAAAGCCCAGGGGTCCCCTTTCTATACCCCGAAATTAACACGTGCCAATGTCATGGCCTCTTGAAGGTCTCGAAGATCCTCTGACTTTGAGAGGTGTCTTCTTATAGGGAATCCCCCAAAAAGATTGCTATGGAAACTGGTGAACCTGCCTACCTAAGTTGAAGAAGCAGACTGCTGAGGTTTGCTCCCAACTGCTTCCAAATCCTTGGCGTCGATGTGCGGATCCTCAGTGGGCCCCAATCCCAACAACAGTGTCCGGTGACAAACTAACTGTACTACTCGTAGTCAGAGTAGCAGTCGTAACAAGAGTTCCGGCATTGATTTTGTCAATTGAATGCCCCATTGCTTACCCAACATCTGGCTGAATTTGAGGCCTTAGGAGTGGCGAATACTTCCCACGCAGGATTTCAAGTTCCAAGGCTGGTCGTTATGACGAATCCAGAAGGTATCAAGAGGGTATATGAGGGATTATGAGGGGTAGGATGGGGTAGGTGTATAGGGGGTGATAAGAGGAATTTTCATGTTTGACCGTTCATGCACGATTACGTATAGGTCTCCTGAGGCGCGCGTCTGCCCCCTGGAAGCCTTTGATGTCAAAGGGTCCTGCCATCATGGAAGCAAGTTGGGATTGCGCACGATGCTTCACTCAAGCCCCGCACTCATTTCAGCATGTATATCTGTGTTTTGATATGGATACGTATGTGTAGAAAGTGAAATATGTCCTCGCACACACCCACAGCATGCCAACGAATCTTGCAAAGCCCTTGTACCTTCTGTATTTACTGAAAAGAATTCCCCGGTAGAACCCCCATATGAGCAGTACTTTCACGGAGATGCCATACCACCAAAGACACGACCTATAAAGCCCTTGAGGTGCTTTTGGATAAAAGCCTTCAGCCTTGGCTTCTCGAGGTGCCGTGTGCAGTTGGAAGGGCTAAAGCAGGAACACTGGGGCTTTGCTTCAGGCGACCTAATTTCCAAAAGGAAATAATTGAACAACTGGGGAAAACATGAAATTGCCAAAGAGTAGATGCTGGCAGGTGAATGCGCGACCGTTCCTGGACCATGCTTTGGAAGAGCTTTGAGTTTCCAGATCAGTGAATGTTTACCAGAAAGGATGAGGAATCATTTTTTATTTCGCCAGCCCCTAAAGTGGCCCTAAAGGCTAGAACGTTAAACCCACCTTGGTTTTACCCGTTTTAGCTTCAGTATGTGGCATCTCATTTAGAAATTATTCAGACCCCGATAGCACATCCAAAAACCTTCACCCCTAGATGCCCTGATCCTCAAATCCAATGATAAAAGAGGAAGGTAACCTTGAACCAGGTCCTTGGACATCTCCAATCCGGTGCGCTTGAAGGATGCGCCGGCGGGCTCCAGGTGCCTCTGGCCATGGCCAGCTTTTTCGTTGAAGGTTTTGATCTTGGGCTTTAGGCTGAGGTTTTTGGGAAGTTTTTGGGTGTAGTTTTGAGGGCTTATAGCTTCGGGTGTTCAGTGTTGGGCTCAGGTGGTAACCAGGGGTTCTAGCATGCACTTCCTAACAGCTGCTAGTGGGGATGATGCTACATGGAGCCTAGAAGGGATTAAGTACCGCTTTACAGGCATGGCTGCCCAACCTCCGGCTTTGGGGCCTAGTCTGGGCCATGGTTTCTGAAGATGCTGCGTCCAAGATAAATTTCACATGTTTCCTTGCACCTTGTTACCTTCTAGGACAGGTGCGCTATTTGGGTTTTGTTACTATGAGATAATGGTTCTGCAATACATGAGTTTTTCGAGGATTGCGCATGCCATTTTTACAGTCCTTCTTCAAGGGAGGCAAGCCCTAAACCGCAAATCCTCGAAAGGATCCTGATCTTTGAACTTCGGGGTTGCACTTGAAGCGACTCGAGGAAGAATGACTCCTGTCAATTATCCTGAGTCTGGTATGATAGGTTCGATAGTCTTCCGGGGTGTATATTTCGCTTTGACAGCGAAATGATGCTGTCTGGAAATTGCTCTTCCCCTCCCGACAAAACATGATCCCAGCAATGGTGCCTCTTGAAGCAGAAGGATGACACGGACTGGGGTTTAATGTCTGTTTTGTGTGTGTGTGTTGGAAATTGCGACATGTGCAAGTTCCCTGGTTGGAAGGCGGTGCGTCTGCCGGGATATGGATGGGGAGGCAGGGCATATGATGGCGTGGACAGTAGCCCGTGGTGGATCCAGGAAATCTTTGGTCTATAAGGTGGTGCAAGACTTCCTCCATCCACAAAGTGAAGGATAGGGCAAAACCTGCGTGTGTTATGTTTGTGTACTCTGGCCGCCTACAATCAATTTCTGAGGGTATGATGTTTGTCATGTCATGTCACGGACACACTACTGTAGTCTTCAGGACTTGCATCAGGGGTTTTTAGAAGGGTTGATCTATTCATGTGACTATGTCATTCTCAAGTATCCGGATGGGCTTTGAAAGCGAGCTGAATAAGGGAGTTCTCCAAGCTCATAGACTCATAGATGGTTGGTTTTGAGGCGTGAAGATAGCAGATGAGGACTCAACAAGTTGTGCTCCTGCTGCTGTTGTGTCTTGTTTGCCAGGACCACTGCCATGTACATAGCGAAGTGGCAGCTCACCCAGATGGGCATGTTGCTTCAGCTTGTCATTGGCCCAACATAACCCTGGCTGAGGATGTGCGTGTGAAGCGTTTGGCTGTGGATGGCGCCCTGCGGCTGGCTGCAGCGGACGGCGAGCCCCCGGCGCCGCCAGAGGGCTTCATGAAGACTCCTGGTCCGTATAGCTAGGATGTATTGGAGTTTTTGGGCTACATGAAGGGGACCCCATTCCTGGAAGCTGCCACGTACCCAAAGGGTTCACCACGAAGATGATTCGTTCAGGGATGGTTCCGGCTAGTCGGGCCTGCACTCCTCCAAGCAGAGGAACTCCAAAGCCAGGAAGCCGCAAAGGGTTCCACGTTCAGGCGAGGGAGGCGCTTATCAGCAAAGTGTTCGAGTCGGTAAGCAGATTCATGTGGCCCAGGATGGACTTCGACCGCCCCCGAGCCGCAAACAAGGGTTTGCACATGGGGTTTGTACAGAATGTCCCTGTATTCCTTCTTTCCCCACTAGCTCCTTGGGCACCAGAAAGTCGCAACAAGGTTACAGCCCGTCCGAAGCCCAAGAAACACTACAGGCGGTGGCCAGGACTCCGCTTAGTTAGCCTTAGATTTGCACGCCTTTCTCTTTAAAAGTTTCTGGCCCTTCTTTCGAATATCAACCATGTGTCACTCATGGAATGTTCAAGAGAACAATTGCAATGTCACAGATAGCTTCATCCCAGTTCAATGCTGTATCTTGCCAGGATCTTTCAAGAGGCGGGTGGCGCCAAAAAGGCATTGAGCTTAGGACGGTTGTTGGACCAGCGATGCCGCACGCTAGTGCCGCTGCTGCTTCTGCGGCTGCCGCTGCTTTGGTGCGTGCATTCTGATCATCTTGCGCTGAGGCTTTCACCACCTCCGGACTGCGGAGAGCACTGGACGCTCACTTAGCGCTTTCTGCATTTCTCAGCTTTTTTTTTAGGTTACCGGATTCGCGAGGCTAGCGGGAATAGTATTGCCATTAAGTATCCTCTTGGAGAAGCAACAAGCATCTCAAAGCCTCACGGCAACAACCACCACACCTCTGCGAACACCACCACTGCTGCCAGCAGCATCAGCATCGGCAGCAGCAGGAGGAGGAGCAGGAGCAGCAGTAGCAGCAGCGGGGGCGGCGGCAGCAGGAGCAGGAGGAGCGGTTGACAGAGTATGTGAAGGCATGTGTTGCAGCTAAGGCCAATGCAGTCAGTGCCGGTCTGGCAGCCCATGAGCTTGACACCCTTGCGCCTGGGGAGCACGAGATTGTCTTGCTCTCTAATATTCAAAGAATAACGGTGCCCTTCCTTCTGTGGGTATATACCGGGACCTCATAGGGAGAGTATGCATAGTAATCTTGATCTATTCACTTAGTCGCTTAATCTTGTGTGTTTTTCTGATGGCTGCGTAATGCAGACAAGGTCACGAAGTGGAAGCATCAGGGCTACAGGCGGGATGGGCAGATGTTCAAATTGTCCACAGAAGCTCATGAACTATGATAAGGGCGGCCTTAAACAGTCCAGCTGCGTATCAAACGTCGATTCTGCAAATAGAATTGACCAGAATAAATTCTTTGCAGGCAAGACATCCACTCCGAAGGCGCCAACACCGCGCAGCCAATCTTGGAGCTTGGGTACTGATGATCAGCTATAATTCGCAGCATTCGTGGCTTTGAGGGCATGGCAAGCAAATAGTTTTGCACTAGTAGTTCCCACTGTCATTCTTTCCAGCACAAGTATCGTGATATGTATGCTGCAACTTCTTCTCTGCTTTCGACAGACGACAATGCCGAAATCGGCGTGCTGGACTTTGCAAGAGCCCCAGTGCGGTCTGCGTCTTTGGTTCGAGAAATGACTCGAAATGGACATCCCTTGTGGGTACCCTGGCTGCCTCGTTCCTGAAAACAAGTTATGGAAGATGTTTCTGGGGATCAGCTTAGTCTGCTCTCTTTGAGGCGGCCCTTTTGCAGGAGATAGCGCTGGTCCGGTCCCGTCCCTATGCCGGATGGGGGAAATCTCTCACCATCCTATATCCCCCCAGTAAGACATGAAAGAAGCTACAAAAAATTATGGCATCCCAAGACGTGCAAGATTTCCTCCATCAATAGTCCCAGAATAGTTTCTGCGGCTGTTGTAGTCATTGTACCACAGCTGGTAAGTTTAGGATTCTTCTTCTGCACGTTGATCACATTCCAACTATTCGATCATGTTCGATCTATCCGTGAGCCCGCAAGTGCTACACTTGAAGCAGCAGTGCCATTTTCAACTTTATCAGGTCGGGCAAGGAGGAGGATCCGCTTGATGCTTTGGCCACTGGGCACTCGAGCTTCCCATGACCTGTTATGTTACTGGAGACCCCATGAGGATTTAAACATAGGGCTGCTCTCTATGATGTCTTGGCCTTCTTGCTGTGAGTACAAGTGGGTGTGCATGGGATAAGAGGCACCCAATTTTCATTTTTTGGTTGAGTTTCTGGTTGCGGAGACCCGCCCAAGGTTTCCTTGATTGAGCTATGTGATCCTGGGTGATGAGCCCTGCCACGTGGCGCTCAAGTCGCTGTTGATGCTGGAAGAGTTGTCTCAGGTTGCAGAGCGTTTTGGCATCTGTCCTGACCACGATACCTCTACGCCCTCTAGGATCCTGACCTCCCCAACAAATTATGCAAAACTCTAAATCTAGACTTTTGTTCCACCAGCAACTGCAGACTTCGGGTGCTGCACTACCTAGCCAGCGTTCTTGCGCGGAAGCACCCAAAGTTGGTGCCTTTCTCTAAAACCAGGGACTGCGCAATGCTGTGACGAAAAAATGGCCACATACAAAGCCCTGCCGCCGTATGCTTCAGGACAATTTTTGAACTGAACGAAAGCTAGAAGTTGCGTTCTCGAAATCTCAGCCTCTACACCCAAACCCTAACCCCAAATCCTAAAAATTGATTCCCCAACTGTAAGCCCTGTGCCGGTCCCTAGGTGCCGGGCTCTTCGGCAGTTCTTCACTGCGGCTGCTCGCGCGGCCCGTGATGGCCCCTTCCTTCAGCCGCCTGAGCTGAGGCCGAAGCTAAGGGTATGTATGCTGATGGTTTAGGCTCCTGCATCGCGAGCTTAGGGGTTTGGGGTTAGGAACTCCACGTGAAAAAGGATCCTGCATCAGAGATCTACGAACCCCTGCAAGGAGATTGTTATCAAAGCAAATAGGGCTTGAGGAGTGTGAGGCCTTGGATCTTCTCAGAAAGGTAAGGCGCCTGGCCGGTGTCAGTGCAGGTGCAGGTAACCTGCGGGTGTTATGTGGCCATCGATCGGATACAATTTGTATCAGGGGTGTTGATGCAGCGTGAGGCATAGCATTGAGCAGTAGAAGTGCAGTGCTAAGGGCAGTTTGTGCCTAGATCGGCTAACGCTGGCGGCGTGTGGGCGGCAGCAGCTGCGACGGGTGGTGGGGGTGGATATTGGGTACTCGCAGTTGACGGGACAAGAAAAGTGCTGATGGAAGCAAATGAAGCCGGCTGACAATTTGCTGATGGTCTCAGTTATAGAGCAACTGTTTTGGGAAGAGTCCTGTCGTAGACGTCGTGAACCTTCAAAAGCCTTAGCTAAGCCCTGTTTAAGAAGGCGTCAGCCATAAGCCTTCACGATCTCTTCGGAAACAACAACATAAGATAAACATGAATTCGTGTTGTTGACCAAGATGGACCTACTTGAGTTTAGATCCTAAACTCTAATATGAATGTGTTAGATACTGTTAGATGGCCTTCCACAGTCAGGCCATTGCACATTGCAGCACCTCGCAAGCTGCGATGCACTCGACGTCACCCTGCAGCTCATCCATTGCATGTTCCATGCAACAACACAGCACACCCTACACCCTAAACCTTGAACCCTAAGCCCCAAACATCCAGGTGGCGGAGGGTTCAGAGGGTTCGGCAGTGGTGGGTGGTACAGCCGGAAGTGCAGAGCATGCGGAGCAGGACGCCACCACCCTGTAGGAGACAGAGGATGATATGGCGGGCACCTTTGCGGAGCGTCTGGAGCGTCGTTAGGCGCGTGATGGGCAGGTGTGAAGCACTATGCGGGAAGAAGATCGTCTGTGTCGGGACCTACACCTACCTGACTGTTCGACATGGGTGGCTAATGTTTTGGGATAATTGCGCCAGCGCAATAGCGCTTTTCTGCGAGACGGAAAAAAAGGTGCCATACAAAAAACCAAACTTTAAACCCTAAACCCGCAAACCCTAAACCCCTCAACCCTAAACCTTAAGCTCTAAATCCTAAACCTCAAGCACTAACCCCCATAATCACCTTTGAAACTGGCTGCCCTGCTGGCCAGGCTTCCATTGTCAGTATTGCGCGCAGCAGGCACGGCTTTCCTACTTGAGGTTCAGGGCTTTGGGGTTAGTAGGGTTTAGGGTTTAGGATTTAGGGATTATGAACTTTGGGCTTTGAGTGTTCGGGATGATGATTTAGGGTTGTTCCCTATGATCATCCTTACAACAATCCGTACATTACGTCTGCAGGTAAGCTCTGAAACAATGCGCCTGGAGCTGGGATTCTTTGACAGAAAGCAAAGAACCTGTCTCCTTTAGGCCTTCCACTCCAATTCCATGAAATGGCGCTCTTTCTTGCTGAAGGAGATGCTGGCATGTGGAGGTCAGAGGTATTTTCGATGCCTGGGGCTCAGTCAGGCTCGAGTGTGGTTCTTCAGAAGGTGAAAAGAACTCTCATACTTGTTGTAATATCGATATGAAGAGGTTTGCGATTGTGGCAGCAGTATCCGCAGTCCCTCCCCTCCTGCTGTGGCTCCCGCCACTGTGACTGCTATTGTTACGGCTTCTACTAGCGCTACCGCTACTCACAATTGCCGCAGAAGAGATATCAAATGTTTAACTTGTACTCTTTCATTTGAAGTCCGGGCGCATGTCGCTGTGGCAGCATGTGACGAGGCTTGCGCCCATGGTTTCGCCGGCAAGTTTAGGACCAGCCGGCAAGCAGCCTCTCGTGGTCGCAGTCGTCATCTTATTACGGTAGAATTATGAGAATAAAGAGGAGGGGTGTAGGGGAGAAGGACGAGGGGAACGATAGCAGTTGCAATCACAGTAGAATGATTCTCCGCAGAAAGAAGGTACAAAAATAGCAGTCACTGTCATCGTAGTGTTTGCTAGCAACGGTCATACTTGTATTCTCTGCAACTGATATAAGCTGTTACGCAGGAGTTTTTACAAGGTCCAGGCTGTCCCTTGTAACCACACTACACACCACAGACATACAAGTCTCAACGTTAGCGTTTAGATGAATCTTGCTACTCTAACCTGCCAGAAACATCCAAGCCTACACAGCTGTTTTGTGACATTCTGTGTTTGGGCGAATCCTTCATCATTGTGTGCCTAGGTCAGTTTTGTGGTTTCTTATTCATGTGAGCAGGTCTTTCAAAACTGCCTGTACATGAAAAGCCCTCGTTCACTACCACCGCTTCCACTTACAGATGAAGAAAGGTGCGACCAGAGACTCAGCCTTCTAACCCTGCAGAACTCGACTGAGACTGATTTGTGAGGCTACACTTGGGAGGATAATAATAGCAATTACTCCCTTCCTTCAGAAGCACCAGATCGTTCAACACCATATGTCAGGTTAGTACGCTGGTCTTGGGCCCAGCCGCGTGGTCCCCAGGTATTGATCATGGTCGCAGGACCAAGATTTCAATCCGAATCCCTTAAACCACACCCAAATCTAATCACCAAGCCTTAGATACTTCAACCCAGAACCTACCCTAAGTCCTAGGCCCAAAGACAGGCGCTAGGGTTCAGGTTTAGGATTCAGCGGATCTGCCCTTCCTCCTTCATTATCCGGCCTATGTGTTTTTCTGCAAATCATTGGCTTTTTGGTGCCGGACCATCATCAGACTCGGAGGGTTGAGCAGGGGCTAGAGAATACGCATACAGTACTTTGGATTGACAGGTGGCACTCCCTTTTTTGAAGTCATCCCCGTGAATGAGCGGCATGGTCCAGAGGTCAAAACCCGGCCCCCGCACCACCTGCGCGATTGGAGGCCAGACTTGCAGAGTGAATCGGGGTGTCTGTTTCAATCCGGGATCTATCCTTGGCGAGACTTTCAACACTTTACGGGGATAAGAAGGGGTTGGGGGTGTAGGGGCTTAAGGCTCTGAACCCAAGTGGGTTTGCATTTAAATGGAAATCCGCAATCTGCATGTGACCCGAGCGTGACAACCGCCACCATTTTCCAAATTATCTTGCATAGCTAGCAGCTAGATCATAGAACTTGGCCGCGTTTGATGTGGGCACGCTGGAAAGACTCATCACCCAAAAGCTTGCGAAGTCATAGAGCCTTCTATCACATGTTGCCCTAAGCGCGAATCCTAGGCCCTGAGCCCAAAGCCTTAAACCCTTAGCCCCAACACCCGCAACCCTAAGCCCCAGGCCCCCAGCCCTAAACCTAAGCCCTCAACCCCAAACCCTAAGCCCTAAATCCCTACACCTTAAACCCCTGAACCCTAATCCCCTAAACCCTAACCCCACTAAACTGGTTGCCCTAAATCCCCGCATTTTGCAAGGCCTCGCCTCCCCAGGCCGAGTTTCGTCCGCAGCGGGACGCTCAAGAACGCTTCTTTTAACACGGCAACCCCCAGAGCCTACCAGTATGAAACCTGTAAGCCTGCAACCTATATGTTTATATATATATATATTTATGTATTTGTTTGTTTATGGCTTCCCAAAAACACGGTGCTTGTTTTGGGTTCCTAAGGTGGGGACTGGAACATGTTAGGGTATAAAGGGGGTTTTATGGGACCCCCCATGTACTGCTATTGATCTTGGTCCACACTATGATAAGCGGGGCTATGTTTCTTGTCTTGAAGAAGAAGATGATGGTGTCGATCACCATAGTCCCATGAGGTTCCATGTAGCAACGGGAGCCATATCTTCTGATAATTTCTTTTATGATCATTTTATGATTATTTTATGATTTGGGATTTTCCTCGTTTATGTGTCTTTTATGATTATTTTATGGTTTTGGCTGGTGATCATTCTAGGGGGAAAAGAGGCCCTGACAGCTGGTTACCGTGATCATATTGTTGTGGCCGCTTGTTGCATAAAAAAGTCATATTTTTTCATAAAAAGGTCATAAATTTTTCATAAAACACAATGTGTTTTTAGGTTTTTCGGTTTTTTCGAGGTTCCGGGGATGTCACCCCTCACGACCACCCCCCAGACACCTAAAAAACAATGAAAAATCATAATTTTTTCATAAAAACAATCATAATTTTTTCATAAAACACAATGTGTTTTTAGGTTTTTCGGATTTTTAGAGGTTCCGGGGATGTCACCCCTCACGACCCACCCCCCAGATACCTCAAAAACAATGAAAAATCATAATTTTTTCATAAAAACAATCATAACTTTTTCATAAAACAAAATGTGTTTTTAGGTTTTTTCGGATTTTTAGAGGTTCCGGGGATGTCACCCCTCACGACCACCCTCCAGACACCTCAAAAACAATGAAAAATCATAATTTTTTCATAAAAACAATCATAACTTTTTCATAAAACAAAATGTGGTTTTAGGTTTTTCGGGATTTCAATCACCTTGTGAAACCCATAGAAAATCAGACTGCCGGGCATAGAAAAATCATAAGTTCTGCCCCTGAAGCCAGAAAAAATCATACTTCCAGGCATAATCGAGACCGTAAAAAATCATAAAATACTCATATCCGTAAAATAATCATAAAATTGACTTTTTGCAAATCATAAAACAACCAAAAAATAATCATAAAAGAAATTAAACCTTGATTGCTTGACCTGGTAGGCCATCGAAACTCATAACCATAGTCAGCTGCCATGCTCAAGTACATGTGTACAATTACTGCGGAAACTGCTGCAGGCCAATGGTGTAGGCAAAACCTTGCCCGAAGTCCGAAGCTCTACATCATGAGGTCGACATCCTATCAAGTCAAGCCTCAGCTCTTACTGGAATCTCCACTAACCATAAGACTGAAGCCTTACATCCTAAACCTGCCCAGAAGGCCAAATAGATCTCACACACTAAACCCTAAACCTTCAACCCGACACTCGAACCGTGCACGCTGAGCCTTAAACACCAAACCTGAAACTTGAACCTTACGCCCTAAACCTTAAACCTTGGACTTCCAACCTATATGTAACCCTAGAATCCCCGTATAACCCCTATACAATCCCTATAGTTTCCATTTTCTTTTCCATTCTTCCCACATAACCCTCATATATCCCAAAGCCTTAGACCCGCAAGGTTCCTGGCGGCCTGAGGAACTCGCTGAGGCGGCTTTTCTCTTCTCGCGGAGCAGCCGACCCCTGAGCTTTGCAAGCTGCAACGCAATACTAACAACAGTAATAACGAAGTAGTAATAACAGTACAAATACTACAACTATAGCAGTGATGAGAACAGAATCTGTTGCAGGTTTGCGGATTTGGTTTGCAGATACCTGGGTCCGTTTAGAGTGGTCGTATTCGGACACTGAGCTTAGCCGCGGTCCCTTGATACCGTAGAAGCCCGTTGCTAAGGAGCCCTAGGCAGGGACCACTGATTTTTGGAGACCCTAGTGCAGGACGCTGCAACAGTGGATTCGTAACGTGGCAATAAATGTAGCCTGTACTGGTTTAGGGATAAAGTGTACTTATGTTGTTTGCTACTGATGCAACTACGTTTTCATTTTTCTGTGTCGCTCCTGCAAGTACTTGTGACAGATGAAGCGCTAGCTGCTACCCATCGAGCACAGCAACCATGTCCTGTTGTTGCTGGACTTTTGCCTCCTGTTCGCCTTGAATTGTCAAATAGGAATTTCGGCAGCAATGCACCCCTCGTGTACCCAAATGTTATTATGGCTCTTTCGCACCTGCCAAAAGGGACCCTAACTGTTGCAAACCCTGAGCCATCTACGCCCGAGATCCTGTTATGTTTATGTGTATCGGTTTTTGTTTTTCTGTATCTGGGCACATGACCATGTTGAGAGGATCTCAGGGTATGCTTATATGCCTGAGCCAGCACAGGTGGTCAATTGCCTCTCGAAGGCCACGCAGCTGCAGCGCTTTCAGTCACCTTGCTCGCTGGAGCCTGAAAATGCTTGTGACACTTGAAGCAGGATGCAAAAAGGGTTTTGGGTGCATCAGACTGCACTTGTACAAGGACAAGGGCTATCTGGGCTAGGATTATTAGGGGTAGGGACCCTGATTAACATTAGTGCGGAGTTACCTCAGAACCTAGCAGAAGGGAGTGGTTGCCACAAGTATGGGCCTAAGAACCTGGTTTGGTGCCTTTTTTGGAAACGGCAGATAGACTGTTGTTGTGGAGGCCCTCCGCCATGCTGGCCTGAAAAGCAGCCATTCCTACAACACTGGTTCTTTAAATTACATAGCCTCTAGTCTTCTTCTCCTTCTGGCAGTATCCTGCCCTGAAACGCTTACAGCAACCCTGAGCGACACTTCAAAGCCCGGGTGCGTTTGAAAGACAAGTCCGTCCATACTTCTGTTCCCATTAGATTCTGGCTTCTACAAGGAATTCTTCTTATGGTACGAGGGGCCAAGGCTTTCCCTTGGAAGTACAAGGAGAGAATCAAGGGATGAATCCAAATAACAGGCCCATGAGGGATCCCGAATATCTTCTTTCCTTTGTGATTATGTTCTTATTAACCTTGAACCCTGAGCCGTAAACACCGGACCTCAAACCTTAAATCCCACGCCCCAACCCGGCCAAATGCAAATCCATAAACCCTAAACCCGGAACCCAACACCTGCAGGTCCTGTAGTACGCGCCAGGGGGGTTGTCCGGGCTGAGGTGCATGTCTCCGATCTGAGGTCGTTCCTGGCCTCCTGGGATGGAGGATCTTTCAGCTCGCATCTAGATATGTACGTATGTGTGACTCTAAGTCTTTCACCAACTATGTGTGTGTCGATATGTATCTTATTCTATCTATATATACACATGCATATGTTTTGTATCAAATGCATATGAAGCATACGTAAATGTAGATGCATCCGTACATGTATCTGTCTATTTGTATGAAAATGCACACGACGCAGGAGGCTGCGTGCCCAGAAACCAACAACACCGCTGCCTGCGAGCAAACCTTTCCAGGCGAGTGGATCTTGGGCCGCGTTGACGGCAAAGATCCTCCCCGCATGTGCAAGGTGGGCCACACGTACGCCGAGCCCTCAGAATTACACACCATGGCCTCTGCACGCATGACTTACCTGCCTCACAACTAAGGAGATCGCCCACCGCGGGGAAGGCGGAGAGTGAGACCTCCCAGTCCAGCTCAAACCGCTGCTGAGGCCTGACATACTGCCTTCAAGTAGCATTGTGCAAATGCGCCCGTACCCTGCGCAGGAGGCTGGGCTTCAAGCTGAGTGCCAAAGAGCACGACGCTTGGAAAAATTCCTGTGGGACATCTACGTCCCGCCTGCAGAGGCAGCAGTCCGAGGTTGAGCCATAAGCGCATAATGTACAGATGGCTAATGAGGGCAAGCGCTAAACCCCAAGCCCGAACTGAGACTACTTGGAGTCAAGTATCCATGACACTCGGACGGCTGCCGCTTAGTACAAGATATAGCCCTATATCTATACAGCATTGTCACCAGCAGCAGATACAGTCAGCAACAACAACAACAACATGTCTTTTTCAAGCGTGGGTTGAGCCGGCAGCACGTTTGAAGTTTCTAATGCTGCCTGTGCTCCCCAAACACCACAGCCCCAAAACAGGAGAAAAAAAAGGTCCGGAGTGCTCACTCAATCCGTTTCTGACGTACATGCATGTCACTGAATAAGGGCATGTCCAAATACAACTGCCTGCGCGAGCAACACGCACGATTCGACTGAGCACAGACGCGAAAAACTCTAAATCGGTACTACGAATTTCTGCATATGACTCACATACTGCACGCTTAACTTTCAAGACTCGATTGAATACGATCTTGACCATTTTACTAATTGACAATATATATGTATATATACACAGCCCCCCCCCCCTATGATCTACGCCTAACCTGCTTTAGCTTCATGAAGGCTCCATATAGTAGCTTTGTGAATATACCATATCAGCCACAAACGCTGTAAATAGCAATGATTTCTACACTTTTTGACTGGGTTAGTCATCTGCTCGCGAGGAATCTACAGGTCTGCCATATCCTGATTCTGTGGAAACCAAAATCCGGTTACCGATTTCATACAAAAAAGATCCATTCTAAAACTAGAAATCCAGGTACTAACATTTCTGTGTTATTTTGAATTGGATTTTAAAGTAAAGTCATGTAGAGGAACAGCCCGCTCGAAAACCTGAAATTCAGAAACTCTAATCAGATTTTACAAAGAAGACATATAAAGGAAGATCCTTTCAGCGTTAACACAAAATTTGGGGACAGCGCAACACTTTTGCTTCTCTGGACTGCAAAATGCTGCACTGTCCCTTAATTTTGGGTTTCCCGATCCAAAGTTTAGAGACTGTACAGCACTTTTGCTTCCCTGGACTGCGCAACTGCTGCACTGTCCCTAAGCTTTTTGCTTTTTCATGCAAAAAGGGGCTGCGCTGTCCCTAAAAACCTAAGAAACCTAGACTTCAGCGACCTTCCGGGCCTCCAGGATGGAAGGTTGCTGAAGTTTAGGTTTTCTACGCTTTTATGGACAGTACAACACTTTCCAATCAAAATCCAAAAAGTGTAGGGGCAGTACAGCACTATTGTTTCCATGGACTGCAAAAGTGCTGTACTGTCCCTTAATTTTTGGTTTCCAGCTCCAAAAGTTTAGGGACAGTGCAGCACGTTTGCTTCTCTGGGCTGCAAAACTGCTGTGCTGTCCCTAAATTTTTCCCGAACACGTAGCAGAAGGGTTCACGTTTAAGGTCGGGATGCCAAGGATGCACGGCTCTGCGCAAAGAAAGCAAAAAGCACGATGGAGATAGTAGTGCCTGCATGTGAAGAGTTTGTCACATTAGGTAATCAGTCGAAGGATTTTGATGTCGGGGGATATTCTTGGGATTGTGTAGGCCAGCCTCCCATGGGTAGTTTCCAACGTCAAATAGGTTCTTGTTGTTGTTGTTGCCCCAAATGAGCACCCTAACAAAGAACACAGGAGCTGGCCATTTGTTGTCACCGGACGAGGCGCCCGTGAAGCCACAAGGGCAAGCCACAAGGGCAAAGTTCAGAACTAGTAGCCATTGTGAGTCTTGCACCTTCATGATCTGAGGAAATTTCATCATGCTATTTTTTGGCACTTGAATACTTCTTATGCTTGGCCGTCCCCTTATGCCTCCAATACGTAGATTTGGATCCCCGAAGAAGGTCTTGAATTTTGAGAAATCAGCCTCCCGTCCGGCTTGCTACCCGGTGTGCGAGACACCTCAGCCGGTTTAGGGTTCAGACTTGCTGGTCCATCGAGGGTATAATGATCAAGAAATAAGCAAACATATAGATGTATATATATATATGCATGCGTGCATGCATGCATGCATGCATGTGGATCCTAAAGAGACGGCCTTTCTCGCTTGTGGTCACGATTTGTGGGTGTGGAGCCTGGGAACCCCCTAGAAAGGTTTTCGACGCCCCAAGCCTGAAGAGGTCGACGAAAGAGTGCTTCTGTTTGCTGGGCACGCCGTGCAGATCTTGTACGGCACTCAGCCAAAGAGAGTTTACTGCCTCAAAGTACACACACCCGCAACCAAACATGGAACCCCAGCAGGCGCCTCCAGAAACCAGTGTCTTACTCACTGATGGCTTTTTGGGGCTCCGTGTTTGTGGAGGGCAGAAGAGTGCATCAAACATAGCTTGCAAACTTGGATAGCAATCTTGACGCTGTGTTCTGCCCGATTCTGACCTCCTGTGCATAATACCCCAGGATAGCATGCGTGAAAACATCAACGCGGAACCATGATGATAGAAAACATTCCGAACTTTCCGCTGCAACCCGTTTGCGCACTGTGTTGCTATGTTGTGCGAATGCAACACGGCCTGAGATGTTGAGGTGCATGAGGTGCTACCATTCCAGAGGGCAAAGGTTTCTCTAAGAAATAGACGACATCTGGGCTTTCATGTCCCTAAACCTGAAACTCCAATCCCCGAACCTTAAACCATGTACATCCGACAAGGCGCCATGCTGCTACCGAGCCATTCTTTGAGCCCTGGAAGCCACCCAGCAGGGGCCCAGGCAGGAGATGCTGCGACAATAGTCTCCTTGCTGCCAGAAACAAGTAGTAAATGGTTACACTTCCAGTATACAGTCATGTAGGGAAAGCCTTTCCATCATTGTCAACATGCATCGTTTTTTGTTGTTATGCCTGCGGGCGTTTTTTTTCCTGAATTGTTAATGTTCTTCTGTTTCGACTGCTCTGTCTAGAGAGAAAACAGGCAGTTGTTTCTGCAGGTTTCTATGTGGGCATCTGTGGAAAGTGAGTCGTAAGATGCCTTATAAGCCAGCATGCGAGGCTGAATCATCTCTTCCAACAGCTTCATCGGGGAAACCCAGACCCTGCGCCTTCAACCTTCCAGGATTTGAGCCAATGCCCTGCACGGAGCGCTTCGATCCGGAGGTGCGGCTGATGTGAACGGCTGTGCTGGCATTGCTGAGGAGTCTTGATTTAGATTTCAGGGCCTGGGGCTCGTGGATATCTTGTTCTGCCTCTCATTGTGCAGATTTTGCATTCCCGTGGGTGTATACGACGACAACGTATCATCAGGGCGATGCATCCACAAATGGTCTTTCTCTCCGGGTCTCCACAGAATCTCAACATTTTGATGAGCATAATTGCCAACCTCCATGCGCCGTCAACAGCAAATCAGACTGTGGC
This sequence comes from Symbiodinium pilosum, assembly GCA_905231905.1. Taxonomy (NCBI): domain Eukaryota; class Dinophyceae; order Suessiales; family Symbiodiniaceae; genus Symbiodinium; species Symbiodinium pilosum. The sequence goes on from CAJNIZ010043427.1 coordinate 81,952, forward strand.
TGCCGCTGTCGAGCCCTTGGGTTACTGGGTGGACTTGTTGTTTTGGGCCTATGCCTGCCAAGGTATTCCATGCTGGCAATAAGCCACGTGAACATCTTTCATAACTGTTGTAATGTTAATTGCTGTACACCTCGACACGCCCCTCAACACAAAGACCTTCAACAAGTTACACGTGATCAGATTTCACATCTGCCGAAGCCTTTGTTAGCTGGATCGAGCTTCTCTCGGCTATGTTGACCTCCAGCACACCAGAACCGAATTCCAACTCCACAGCCCACAAACTCTTGACAGCACTCCCTCATCTCGACAGACAAGCCCTCTTCGAGATAGCGCCAACCCCGGCCACGCCCGCGGCCAACGCCGAGAGTTGCGCTGCCTTTCGAGCTCTCTGAGATGGCAACGCAGCCGTCGGATCCACTTCTGGGCCCGGGCCCAACAAGGTTTGGCCCACATGGCCTCCAGGGTTTTATGAGACTTGCCGTGGTGTTTGTTTGGGAGAACAGCATTTCGCATGACTTGCGTGTGATTGACCTTGCTGTTCTCGTTCTTGCTGCTAGTAAGGGCCATGACAGGTTGTTGCTTAACTTGAGGCACGCTACATGCATCCCCAAATACGATGCACGCAGGTTCTGCATGGCATTGGGAACTTATGTGTTCCCTAAACCGTAAACCCAGAAGAAGACCACAGAAACGCGTCGTTTTTGTGCACTGAGGCTCCGACCTGGCAGTGGGGCGCTCAACAATCCATCAGAACCTAATGTACTTGTGTGGAAGGGAGAATCGGGCAGTGGATCCATATGCCAATTGCTACAATCCCTTATACTATAGCACCTAGACTACCTGTTCCACTACCCCTCCAGCACGAGGAAGATGTAGGAGATTGAATGGTTAGCACAGTACTTCTCCTGTATTGGTTGTCGTTCGGTTCTAGTTTCGATTCCTTCGTGCCTCAACAATCCTGTCGTGGAGTCCAGCAGGGGCATGCGGGAATTGCAATGAGATGCTTCAAGACTTCAAGACTACGTTGGTGGCTTCAAGTTGGTATGAGACCCGACATCCCACCCACCCCCTGAAACCCTGAACCCTAAACCTCAACCAATTACAGTGTAGGGTTCGGGCTCCCTGAAGCCTGAAGCCTCAATAGTGCCCAAGCAAAGGCCTCTCATGGGAATTCGGCAGCGCACTGGCGGATGGCTCGGCAGGGCCTCACGCCTGGAAAGACAAGGGGGGCCCTTTTCAGGGGCTACACTTGCTATCGCTATTTACAGGGAAGTAGGTGGTTCAGGATGCAGGTTTGGGGTTCGAGGTTTGGAGTTGGATGGAGTACAGCCCTCCAAATGGTTTCTCATACTAGGAACCCGTATGCAGCCCCGGGATACGCTGGGATTACACAGGGATCATGGAATTCCCCGCTACCGCTTGAATTAGGAGGTCTCTTCTCAGGAATAGTTGATGGATTGGGAGGAAGGGATTTCACTTAAATCTTCAAGAAGAGCCGATCCTTCCCTTTGGAGTTTGAGATGAGGTGTGATGCTGGTGGTCAAAGCGTCTCGGCTTACTTGGCTGTTACTAGCACTTCGCTGGGCCACGCCACGATGGTTTGGGGAGTTGTCTCGAAGCAGGCGTTCTTATTGGAGAAACCCACTCAAAGATGCAAATTAATTTGAAGGCTCTCAAGTTCACGAGCATTGCTGTCGCGGCAGCACGCTGTCCGATACCAGCCGCAACGATTCCTGTGGCAAAGGCGAAGCGCCACGTGATCAGATGGAGTCGAGATACGTGCCTTGGCTGTCGGTCTAGGATGTGATCGTGCTGTAGAGGTAGGCTCGCTTGTTGTCAGCCCTTGTCTGCAGATCGTCCTGTATACGTTTTGAAGCCGCCAGATTCCAAAGCTGCCGTGGCTCATGTGGTGAGTACTGGCTGCTTACTGCAAGTGACGAATTCTGCCGCAAATCCTCTCTTAAGAGTCGAGTATCCGCCACAGCCATGGTCCCTGCTTCGGGGATTCTAAAATCATTCTGATTGAAACTTTGAGGCGAGACGTGGGGATCCGAGTTTTGAGGCATACCGTCATTCCTACACCCTAAGCCCTCAAACCTGATCAATCAACCTTCAACCCAAAACCTGCTGAGGAAGCTGATGAGAAACTTGAAAGATGAAGCACAGAAGAAGGCCTGATGCTAGTGATTAATAGGAATTATAATATTAGCTATATTAATATTATTAAGATTAATAATACTAATACTCATATTATTAATATTAATAGTATTAACAAAAATAAGATTATAGATTAATATTAATAAGATTATAGCTAATATTAATTCATATTATGGTGGTGGTAAGTCGTGGTGGTGGTAGCAGCAGCTGCTGCTGGGGGAAGCAGCAAAATGAGTGAGGCTCAGGTGAGGTAGTGATGATACAGATCGCAGCACTGTGGTCAGTGGGCTTACGTAGTGCTTGGAGCGAAATAGTTGTGGTCAGTAAGCTTCATGGATGCTTTTAAGCCTGCTCCAGTTGTGGTGCAAAGCCATCCTCTTGCAAGGCCTACATCACCAACATCATCATTGCTTCTGAGCTGAAGCTTGATGCAGGAAGGCTATGCGTCAGAGGATTTCAAAGCACGTTCGGAGTCGATTTGGCAATGACTGCCCCAGGTTATCACTGTGCTGGGAGTGATGATGTCGCTGTGCCTTGGAAGAATTAGGGAGTGTAAGAGGCCCTTACAGGGGGCGTTCAGGAACAATCTCAGGATATAGTTTAGGCAAGCCTGTGTGACAAATCCAGGATCAAGAACGTGACCATCCACTGAAGTCCATCCCACTCATCCTTTTACAAAGTGGTGCTCCTCCTCTTAGTAGATTTCTTGCTACACTTTTTTGTGAGCGGAAATAGATTGTTTACGAATTGTTACCGGCATGTTCTTCTATACACATATATGTGACAGACATATATTTGGTTTCCGGTTGGGGAGAGCAACAAACTCAAAACAATCGAGACATCATCTGGGCTTTCAGGACCAAGTCCTGCCTCTTCCACATGGAGGCTGTCGGGCGATGGGATCATGGCCATCCTTACAAGTTTTCGCTCCTTTGCGTTGTTTAGGATTCAGGGTTCGGGATCAGGACTCGGCAGACTATTTAGGTATTTCTGAAAATACGCCGTAGACGGAAAAGCTCATCAAACCCTCTTTCATCCCCACATTTCTGAAGGTTTCAATGACTACATCACCGCATGAAGGCTTTCGCCTTCTAGATTGGACTCTTGAGCTCTTGAAATAGATCTGTATAGCCTTCCCATGTCACCAAGGTATGCTCTGAGCTTGACTATGGTGGTCTTCGTGCTGAAGATGTTGCTGGCCCAAGCCTCAGAAGCCCCGAAGTGCAACTTAGGGTTAAGGGTGTAGGATTCCATTTGAAAGTGTGCAAAAAATCAAGCATTTACACCACCACCACAACCCCACCCTCCCCCCCCCTCCCCTCCGCAAAAAAAAGAAGAAGAAGTACATCTAAAGCTCGTTCCCCAAGCCCTGAGCTCTTAGTCCCAAACCCTTCAACGCCAAACACGAACCCTCAAACCCCAAGCTCGCGACCTTGAACTCTAAATCCCCAACCCTAAGTCACACAAACCCCGAACACGGACTACAACCAAGGCCCCCATCAAGATTTGCCTGAAGCCAAAGCCCTCCAAGGTTCAGGCGGGAGTTGTTCAACATCTATCTTTTTGAGGTTTTCAGGCGTATTGCCCCACCCTATCACAGTGCCTAGCAATTGTATGTATAGTATACCCGGAGAATTGTACGGTGGGGGCAGTAGTCAACCGCTGAGGGTGTGCAGGGTTCCTCAGGAACACTGGTGCGTGTGTACATTGGCGTCCAAGTGGCAGGCCATACATAAGAACCAGAGGTCATATGATCATTAACAGTGATCTGTGGCATAGGTTCCTCAATCGAGATCTGCCAGTTTCAGAAAGGATGGGAGAGAGGCACTGAAACTGTAAGCATCGCGGATTTTTGGGGTCGTGGGGGTGATTTGTTTCTCGGGTAGGCCTTTGTAGTTTTGGTGGAGGGTTTCAGGGTTTTATTCAGCAGGGTTTAGGTGCTGGATTTGGCGGGTTGGAAGCTGAGCAGTTAGGGTTTGTAGGGCTTGGTTGTGATGATACAAGTACAAAGGAAGCATGCGCACAAGGCCCTTTCTCTTGATGATCGCTATAGCAGTCAGAAAGATTAAACGTTGATTTGCAACAAGTTGTGCGTAGTTACGGCGGAGCAGTGGCAGGGCTGCGAAGAAGTGGCCCGGAACCTCCCTAAAGGTTTGAAAGGTCCTGAGCACTGGACTCCAAAGTAGAAGCCCTAAAGCCTGAAAGCGCTTGTTTAAACCTTAGGCCCTGAGCTTTACTCCGCGCACGCTAGACTCCAAACCATACCAGGAGGACGATGATGACGATGATGAGGCCGAGGCCCCAAAGACCATCCTGGACCACATCATGCCCTGGGTTCTCCTAGCGCCTTCTCTGAGTTACTGTAGTAGGAAGAAAGTCTATGCAAAGAAGCCAATGTCATGTGGAATGCTTATTGTTAATACAGACAGCAGTCGTCGTCGTCCTCGTCCTCGTTGTCGTTGTCGTTGTGGTTGTTGTTGTTCTTGTCGTCATCGTCGTCGTCGGCGTCGGCGTCGTCGTCGTCGTCATCATCGTAGTCGTAGACGTAGTCGTAGACGTAGTCGTAGACGTAGTCGTAGTCTTAGTCGTAGTAGTAGTCGTCGTCGTCGTCGTCGTAGTCGTAGTCGTGGTCTTAGCCGTAGTCGTAGTCGTAGTCGTAGTAGTAATAATAATAGTAATAGTAGTAGTAGTAGTAGTAGGGAGATTCGTTGTCCTCCTGGTCTTACCATCTTGTTTGTAATGTAGTAGCAGTCGTCGATGTGGTGGTGATGGTGGGGATGGCGTTGATGGTGGTGATGGTGGTGATGGTGGTGATGGTGTCCAGCATCGTGGTGTTTCTGGCAAGTCCAAGTCCAAACGCCATTGGAAGTTGGAGATAAACAGCTGTGTTTGTCATGTGGTGTCTTCGCAGCCGTATGGATCCCTGATTGGGTTATGCCGCTGTAAAAGAAATTGTAGTCTTCCCGGGCATAGCAGGGGATGCTAAGTTTGATAGATCAATGATCTGCTGGAATCGGGCCATTCTTTTGGCTTTGCATGCTGGGATGAGGTCGTCTTCACGACCTTCGAGCTGCTTGGCTTGGACGCGTCGGGGAACTGCTGTTCCTGGGGCGGGGGATGCAGTACTTGAAGCCCTTGGTATACCTCCAAAAGCCATAAGCTTTACTGTATTGGGTCCCAGGTTTTCTAGCCCCAAAGCACCATGCCCTCCAGTATAGGAACTACCTCTGATTGTTGGAAGCCCCTACATCCGACGAAGGATGTTGATGGCAACCTTATCAAGCCTTGGACTGCTCTACGGGGCGCCGACAACGGTTTTCGCCTCTCGGATTGAGGTTGGGGTTTGAGTGCGCAGTGTCATGTTTCAAGGTTTTGGGAGAGAGGCGCCTTGCGTAAATCATGCAACGGCTAGAGGCATTTTGAGAACAACTGAAATGACATCCCTTCTGTGGTCGGATGAGGGAAACCCGGCATAGCAAGACTTGGCAAGGTTATCCGCCCCAAAATTACTCTGCTTCCGCACGTTGGAACTTCTGAAGCTACTTCGTACAAAGTGCTCCAGGAGTGCTCAAATAACCCAGGCACGACTGCATAGGTAAAAAGAACCTGTTGCTGAGCTGCTTAGGGTTCCTGGGCAAGAAATCATTTTGCCGGACTCCAGCTAGATGTTTTCAGGAAACTACTCACCGCTCAGGTTGTGTTCAAGAGCTCCAAGGCAGTGTTCATGGCCTTGATGTCCGTGGTCATCTTGGGGCGACCTGCACGCACGGTTTTGCTGTGTTTAGGGTTGGAATTGACCCGGAGGTATGTTGGGGATGTCCAGGATTATATCGTGAGGTTAATTATTGGTTAATTCTCAAAATCGAGATTTTTAGAAACTTCATGAATGTAGAGTTTAGGGTTCAGGGTTCAGGGTTCAGTGTGGTTCATGCAGTGTGTAAACTGAGGCATTATTACCCTGAACTGGGGCGCCTCCACATTTGCTTCAATCATGTCCCTACCAATGCCTGCCAATGCCGCCACCGCGGCCGTGCTGCTGCCACCTCCGCCAACAACGCCACAGCCAGCTGCACCACGACCACTATTACCACGGCTACTTACCATTTTGCTCCCACTATTGCTGGCGCCACAACAACTGCTGTCTCCTCCTCATCATCATCACCATTATCATCACGCAGCTGCCTTCTTGTGAGGCGCCGGCTGAACGCTCCACAGCAGCGGGCTTACATTGGCTGAAAACCGGATTGACGATCCTGACACAGCTGGCCCTGCGCGCACTATCCCAATGATCTGATGCTGACAATAGCGCGAGGAGAAGGTGGAACAGAAGTAGGGCAGTACAAATTGTAATCGTAGTGTACCAATGACTTTTAAACACTGGCCCTAGGCACAGTGCTGGCTGCAATGCTGAGATGCAGGCTGTCTGGCATGGAGCCGAGGTGGTGCTCTCTTCTGGTTATCTCCGGAGCTTTACTTCTGTCAACCGTTGCGGAAGGCTTTGGCCGAAACTACATTCATTGCTATCACTGTTCTTATTGATTGTACAGCTCTATGTGATTGTTATGTCGGTCGTTTCTACCACTACAATTGATTAGGAATTGCGTTCGCCATTGTTGGGACGCGCTGCAAGGATGTTCATTTGCACAGCTGACTCATTGATACCTCATGTACAATGACATGACTGTTTTCTGCCCCTCGGGCAGTTCGGAGCATTGGCACTGAGACTTTGGCTGCCGATTGATGAGGCAAGGGCGGAAAGCCGGGCAAAGGATCCCATGAGATTAACCTCGAAGGCCCCTTGCACCTTGGTTGCAGTTCATGTGTTACCACATGCAGCATCTCTGCCTCGCGTACTACTGTCATTGCTACTATTGTCGTTGCGGCTACTGATCTTTCTAGTTTTGCGGGTCCAGGGTTACTACGGCCGACTTGACAATGGAATCGTTCTGAAGATAATCTGCTGGTAGTCCTCTAGGTAGGTCTCCTGGCCCTAGCCTAAATGGAAGCATCTTTAGAGCTACGTATGGCTGAGAGAGACTGCTGCTATGCCCGATTGCAGCTCTGAGTGAGGCTCCTGTTGCTGTCTGAGCTCTGCCATGCAATGATGCTGATCTTCCAGGACCCCGTAAGAAGTAACACCAGCAGTTAGCGGTGTTCGGCCGTGGTAGTGGTAGTAGGAGACTGCAAGAGGAGCAGCCGTAGCAGACTTTGTGAATCATTGTTGTAGGGGTTTCCAAGAGTTCATGGTTTTTGGTTTGTCCGCGGTGTTGATCTGTTGATTCCATGCTTTGTGTGTGATGGTAGGGATTTCTCTACTTCAAGACAACCGCATGACATCCACAATTATCATGCTGGGTCTTCTTTCAGATTTCCTGCCCGTGGTATGCAGGCTGCTGTGCAGAGAAAAGGGCCAACGCTCTTGCGGATTGAGCATTTTCAACCGCATCACATAGCCAAAACATGAATGCTTTGAGTTGCCGCCTATCTATCCTCTGCACATCTTGGTAAACTTCTTGTAGAGTTGTCAAGTAGACCTTGGAAGCTGCAGGAGATCGCTGTTCGACAGTACTGGCCAAATCCAGTCAGCCAGTCGGGCTGCAGTGATGCTTTGGGTTTGAGGTATTGTGGTTAATTAGTGCTCAGGCTGGAAGCCAGAAAGTTAGAGCATCAGTCTACTCCATCAAGTAGAACATCCGATGCCCATGTTCCAATTTTTGGCATTGACTGTAGGGTACAGGGCGTACGGTTTAGGGTCTGGTATTGGGCAGCGGAGTTCAGGAACCACATCTCCTCTTAAGGCAAGCAAAGCCGTTTGCAACAAGGATCTCCGATTGCATCAGAGGCTGCCTTCGTGTTGGCAGATCGGCTTTTCATGGATCAAACTTGAGAACAGAGCTTCAGATTGACTACCATTCTTTCCGTGGTCACTACTTCTAGTATGGCTGTTGCGGACTACCCTAAACCCTACTGTTGTTCTTAGAGTTCCTACATCTGTTCGTAGTTGATCGAGATGTGTAGTTGCGTCGTCGGACCCAGGATTCTCACCCTGCACAGTTGATCGTAGTTGGATTTCCTCATCTTGAGACTGGACCCCGAATCCCAAGCCATGAGCCGAAAAAATCCCAAACCCCATGCCCCGAAGCGTAACTGCAGTAGACCTTCTAAATACCCATCATGCGCATGTGCCTGGGTTAGAGGCGGTTATTGCGGGATGACTGACCAATCCTATCCCCATAGTATTCAACAACCCTCCCCTCTCTACTAGAAATTCCCACGCTATATGTGGGGGTGTTTAGTAGTTTAGTACCAGGAGAGGTGACGGTGCGTGTGCGTGAGGCCTGCTGAGCTGGTCAGCAAGCTTCGGCGCATTTCTCACGGCATGCAACGTGGCTGGAGAAGGTCTGGCTAAGAGTTCCTGGTGCCCATGCACAGAGCCCGTAATCGTACAGCTCTACATGGTTTCAGCAAATTGTTGTGCCCCTTGTTTGGAGATCCCTTGTCTTAGGATTCCTATTTACATGCAGGTCGCTTGTTGTAATGTGGAAGCATTCAGGCAAAGTGCCTTGAAGTAAAGCAGTCCCGCACAGCCCTTACGCCCCTACCCTCCTATGAGGTTCCCTTCATGGCTCCTGCAGGGAGGATTGGCTGTGATTGTAGTTGCAAGGCTAGAAGATATCTGAACAAAAACGGACGCTGCTTCGGAGTTCTTACGGAAGAAGTGCCGAGCGCGCTGCTTTGAGCAGCGAAGGGTTCAAAATCATCTGGTGATCCTGTCCTGGCGAGGCAAGGTGGAACGTGAGGCCTTTTTGGAGGGGTTGAAGAGCTCTTCAATGTTGGAGAGACCCTTTGCAGAGGCCTTTTTGTAGCAGCGTAGCATGTGTTCGGTTGCTCTAAGGTTCCATGTACAAGTCGCGGACCATCTTCGTGGATCTTCCAGATGGAGGGCGTCGTCCGTTTTGCGATCCAGAAGCGCCCGTGGCTGCAGTTTGTCCACTGCAGTTTGTGGGCTCTTGCAGTGGGCCCGGTTATTGACTAGTAGTTCCTTGCTGTATCTCTTCGACTCAGAGTCGCTCCACTCCAATTCCTACTCTAACTATGTAGGCCCCAAATCTTGGCTTAGACATGCATTCCAGTTTTCTTTTGCTCAAGGATTGATGAAGGGGTCTCCGAGTCTTCCCTAATCCTAGTAAGAGCTACCGGCATTTGTGAAAGGTTTTAGTGTGTTGGTGGTGATTCTCCTGATTCGCATAGGCTAAGGTCGCTTGGGGTGTTCCGATTCTAGCCGGCGCATGATCTTCAGGAACCAGACCATGAGAAGGTTGAGGCTGATGCCTCAAGTGTGGGGCCGTAGGATTCATTACTTCCATCCCAGAGAACCTGTACTATGGGTGTGTGTGGGTGCCACATGCCCATGATCCTCTGGATCTCTATTGGAATAACAGTTCCCATCTGGAGGTTCCTTCAAGACGTCCCACACAATCAGAGCCCTACCATCCCATTCATCCGGATGTACCAAAGTTTTTCTTCTATTTTGAAGCCCCCACCTGGTCCCGTGCTCAGGACGTCTTGTTCATGATGTCCACCAGTCCAGCGCTGGCCATCTGCCTTCTCATGAATCTGGATCAACAAGGGTCATTTTAACTTTCCGGGGTGTGCCCTTTTTCTTCCCAGGGTAATGGTGACTAAGGAATGTCACATCTCATTTGACCTCGGATGTGCCCTGGCAGAAATGGGCATTTCTGAAAAATCTAGTACCCACTATATAAACCCACATTTGACAGGCTGCATCACCCTGTGTGCCTCCAGGATCCTCCAGGGATGATGGTACTATAGCATGGTCGGGGTCATGCGGCATTTGGTCTATCAACAGCAGAATACAAAATCAGGGGCCCCAATAGGTATGCGAAGCCAAATACGTGATTCCTATAAACCTAGCAACTTTCGGAGTCCACTTCATGGCTGAGGTGGCGCACATAATGATCTTGAAGCACATCTCAGCACTCGCGCGGACGCTTTGCGACACCCTCAAGATGATCCTCATGCAGCTTGCCTCCAAAGGGAATGCACATCTTTGCAAGGCCCTCAAAATGATCACAATGGCTAAGCTTGTCACCATTCTTGTCCCATTTTGGCGATTTCTCCAAGTCAGAGGTGCGCACCAAAGAATGGACCCCATGGCAGAACCCGCTCATCTGAGGACATCCTAACTAACTAACCTAGAGGCCTTACACTCAGTCTTGCACCGTATACCTAAGCTCTCCAAAATCTAAGGCGAAAGCAGCCTTCCTGCTTAGTTACCCACAACCGATTTTTCCAAGTTAGGGGTCCCGGGCTACGTCTGCGCACCAAAAACTGCAATATCCTTGGTCCTTCGTTAGGGATGCCCAGGAAGGCTTAAACCTCAGAGCCCGAATCCCAAGCCCTCTACGTCCCTATATAAACCTACTTTGTGCGGCTAACTCTCCGTCCAAAAAAGCTTGAGACTCTGAGGTGGCTTTTGGGCAAGGGCTTCTGGCTTCTAGCAATACTTCCGCCTCTCGCCGAACCGTGGCCTCCTGACATCACATGGATTTAAGGTTTAGGCTGTGGGGAGTAGCAGAGTCAGCAGGGTCAGAGCTTAGGTTTCAGGATGTAGGGTTCTGCGTTTAGGTTTGAGGGGTTCGGATTTTTGGATCGGAGGTCTACTTTCTGGAGATATATCTCACGTACCTGCGGTTCACATAGCTTGATAAGGGGAGCAGATGACTTAAAACCTTCAGAGCCCGCTAAGGCATCCAGGTCTTCTGGGATCCTGGCTAATGATCCCGGCGATCGGCGCTGTAGCGCTCCGAGCTTTCCAGGGCACTTTCTAGTGGAATACAAGGACTATTGTAGAGAGATGTAGAGAGATTATATAGGAATTGTATGGGTGCTGTACTAGGGAATATGCGCGGGCATGTTAAGGGTGGGGGCTTTGTTGGGGTTAGGAGCAGTGGGTTTCAGGGCTCGGGGTGAAGGGTTTAAGGCCTAGGGGACCCTTAGGACCTTTAAGGAACTGGGACACTGGTCTGCCAAAAGGGGTTTACTCAAGAAGGAGCGCATGTATAGGGATGAGGCATGCAGGGGCTGTATCAGGGTTGTGAAGGGACTGTACGGGTTGTGTATGGCTCATAGGTGTGTAAGCTGTTGAAGCAGGGATTCATGTGAGCAGCTCTAGCAAGAGCGGTCGTCGTAGTACTGGCAAGAACCATCTGCAAAATGATTGAGGAAGCAGCAGGTTTACACGTCATGCCTCTGTAGCCGTTGAGAGAAGTCGGAGCATTGGCTCTGCGGCCCAGGTGGTGTACGGCATGCTCATGTTCAAGAACGCAGTCTTCGTCCTGGTCTTACGTAGGTTTGGGTTCTCTTCTTCAAAGGGTGCCGGGCCACATACGCAGGTCGAATGTCGCTTGCTGATGATAAGATAAGTTTATGCTTCGGAGATTTTTGGTCAGCAAAAAAGAAAGGCTTGGATTTCGGGACAGCATCCACCATGCTAAGTTGACTTGAGGGTTGCCGCAAGTTTTTACGGCAGGCATCACAATTGGCATGTTGCCTGCAATGTGGTCGAGCAAGGTGCCTTTGACGTATGCCAAAGATGATGACGGTGTATGGAGGATCTGGGTTCTTCATCAGGAAAATGCATCTTCAATGAAATAAGTCCATGTTTGAATTTGCAGACCCTACTCCTTCTAGTATTTCACTGGAACAAAGTCATCACAACTGGACCTACGAAAAGTGCCGAAAAGGACCGCCCGACCCTTCCTCAAGGTTGAGCGTTGCATATGCACCGGAAATACGGTATCACAAACGGAATGCCGATCTACTATTACTGCTGCTACTACTACTACTACTGCTACTGCTACTGCTCCTGCTACTGCTACTGCTACTGCTACTGCTACTGCTACTGCTACTGCTACTCCTACTACTACTACTCCTCCTCCTCCTCCTCCTCCTGCTGCTGCTGCTGCTGCTGCTGCTCCTGCTGCTCCGGCTGCTGCTGCTGCTGCTGCTGCTGCTCCTGCTGCTGATACCATTACGGCTAATTGCAGCAGCCAGCACCGCTACTCCTGCTCCTAGTGCCCAAGCTCGCAGCCCTTGCTTTGATCCAGGATCCAAGAGGTGCGGCAGGAGGTCGAAGGCGAGGACGCAGGCGAGGTGGAGGAGCTAGTCACCAACATGGATGCCACTTGGCTGTTTTGTTTTCTCTGATGCGCACCCCAAACTGTTGGGTCCTTGTTTTGCGGAGTCGCAAGCAGGGGCGCATCGTCTTGAGAACCCCGGCTTGGCTACTTGAGTGGTTACCTGCATGGAATGTTGGGATACCTGAAAAGAGTTAGATTGCACATCCTGTCTAAGATCCTTTTTGCACAGGAGCGACGTGGCCGTGCACGGATAGGCTAGCATTCCTTGTTGCGATGTGAGGATATCAGAAATCGTTCGGTTCCACTTTGCTATGCAATTCCTTCTTTCCATGGATCATGGCACAAAGACAGAAAACCTGTATGAGGCTAGCTTATGCTACCATAAGGCAGGACGTTCGCACGCTGCAGGCGCAATTGATGTGGGGGTTGTCTCTCGTAGGAAGCCAGGAATACATGGGCATGGCAAGGATATGAGAGCTGTCCCCGCAACGGATTCTTCATTTCTTTTTTTGAGAAGCTCAAATTTCTTGGAAGCAGACAGGCGCGAAAGCAATACTAGCAATGCCGGCAGTATTGCCAACAGCAAAAACAGAGCAGAAAACTTGACCCCAAATCCTTCACCGATGTGACAACCCTCTACCCGCAAATCTCTGAACCTTAAATCCTGAACTCTCAGCCCTATTTCCAAAAACCTGAAACCGTACAGAAAGCCACAGAACAGCAGAGCCCAGGACCCCTTCTACATGGAAGCCTTCCGGTCACGCCAGCTGAAGAAGAGGAACCTTGCCCTGCTTGGTCGTGTGAGATAGGGTTTGTAACATTGTTAGGAACTTTGGTTAGCGTATAGACGCGGATTTCATCGTGAATAGACATTTTACTTCATGTACTCGCATTTCTATCGTCATAGCAGCCGTAGTTGTCATTGGCTGAGTTCCAAAACTTTAGTTCTCTCCAGGAGGCCCTCCAACGAACATGGAACCTAGAAAGGCTATACCCCCCTAAACCCGAAATACCAAAAGCTTACACCTGTGTGGGATTTCATGTTTGATTGGGGAAGGCTGCAACTTCGGCGGATGCCATGCAAGGGCTATTCAACTGTTCTGCGCCGACCTCACCCGACCTCACCCATATGGTATTTGCTTTTGTTTCTTAGCCAGGAATTATTCCCTGGGATTCCAGAATCGCAGACTGTCGCGGACAGGGTAGCCATGGGGATGATAGTTAGTAATGCCAGGATGGATCTCAAATGCAGCCACAGTTGCAATTCTTTCCTTCTCATTCCGTGCTATGCGCACGGGAGTCCAAAGTTGGCGGGGTCGCTGTGATCGGCCACACTACCACCAGGCTTGTTGCAGTTGAGACTCTAAGGAACCGCCGACTCCTCAACAAGCTGAAGGCTCAAAACATGATCTCGAACATGAAGGGCCCACTCCTTGGTCTGCTGTGCCGCCGCAATTGTGGTCTGAAGCACGGAATTGTAGCCACTTGCCTGTCGCCGTAAGGTGCTGCTGCAAAGGCATGAAGGTTCTTGAGCGCGATGCAAGAGTGGTAGGGCAAGATAGTGACAGCAAACCAGCTGAATTTGCGTACCGATGCAGACAGATATGGGTTGGCACCAAATGCAGGTCCTTTCATGGCCAGCCCAGTAGTATCCCCAACAAGGACCCACATTGTGGGAGCATATTGGCGCATACCCATGACTACAATGTCTCCTTGACCGAGCCCGAAGGGATCCGCTAATGCGGGCCTCTTCGGTCAGCCGAGACGCAGTGAGATTGGTTCATTGAAAGATGCATGGCTCTCCAACGTTTGGTTTAGCAAGGCTTGGGAGTCAGAGTACTAGCCCAATCAGGTCATCTGAGTAGTATTTATTTAAGGATACTTTTGCCCCCAATACAGAGTAAGATCGTATTATCCTTCTTTTGAGTATGCAGCTTCCTGGGAAGAATTATATGCTCGCTGCCACGTCCGACCACCAAAAAACACTAGTCATCTAGTTTTCAGATCCCCTTTGAAATGTAGCAGCTGTAGCGCATGCTTGCAGCGAGCAGGCTTCCATCCAAGGAAACATGTTGTGCAGCTTGGGTTGAGCTCCCTGCAAGCCCACCACGCTCTTGGGCTGGAAGACGCGACTCTCCTCAATTTCTCGTCTATCCTAGGATACCCCCCACCCCCCCATTCTCAAAAGCATTCCTCTGAGCAGAGGTAGCCGTGGGATTCCATCAAACTTTGCTCTATCTGGGGCCATGTAAGAAGGATTGTCGTATCTTAGGATATCTTCCTGGGACCGCAGTTTTGAGAATTGGCCGCATGCAGGCACCTGCCTTGATGCAGGTGCTCGAGGACGAACGCCTCTCTGCGCAGATCTTATGGAGGCTGCATCTGACACATTGTTTTTACCTGGATAAGGAAGACATGGTGTTCGAGCAACTGTGTAACACATCTGATACGTGTGTGTAGGCATGATGGCGAAGATGAAATGGGTGAACAATCAATATTCAGGCTACTAGTCCCAGCCCTGTTTCGTTAGAGTCGTTCACACGGCTTGAGCCGCAGCCGGCTCTGGGGAACGTAACATGATGCAAAATTGTGGGCCTAGTTTGGGATGATTACAAGGCATGGTTTACAAGGATCCAGTCATCCATCTACGCAGTCTGAAAACTAGGATGCGCAGGGCGGTCCCCATGGAAGTGACTACCTGAGTTTGATCGCTGTTCAGGCTCAAGGGAGTCTGACTGTGCCTGTATTGCATCCAGGGATTTGCTTGAAGCAAGCCATATTCCCGCAGCGAGGACACGAGCTGTGGTCACTTGAACCCTCAGAAGCTCTTGCGAGGTTTTTCCCGGAAGCCAGCTACAGTTCAAGGAAGCTGGAATATTGCTACCACAAACTAGCACGTCCCACTCCGTGTTTGTCTCTCTGAAATTGGCTTTCTAGTTGGAGCTGTTCACCTAGGTGCAGCCATGCAAGCCCCGAGGGCGCATTGTATTCGTCTTCATACAGCAGAGTGTCAAGAAATTAAGGTGTGCAGAACACTCGCACTGTTCCCTGATTCAGCCCCCGAAAAGAAACATTGGGACTTCGGCTCATGTGCATACTCGTGGTAGCCATCAATTGCCATCCCTCGCTGCCCTTCGTCAGGGCCCTAGTAATTTAAAGCTGTGAGCAGGCGGAACCGCTGTGGGGTCTTTCATGGGCGAAGATTATTGAGCAGCTTTGTCAATGTCATGCGTTGCTGCAAGCATTCTTGGTGCCCACTGCAGTGTCCAAGATCTGTGCGCACAACAGAGACGAGCAGCGGGATCGTCCAAGCCGAGCCTTTGCAGCACTTGGGCTTGCTGGTGTTAAAAGGGGAGCCATCACTTTTTCACTTCTTGGGCAGTTTCGTTTTCGCAAGAAGCTCACTTTTCGACTTTTCCGGCTAACATTCACTTTTCAAACTGTCGGGCAACACGTCAAGAGTCTTACTTTTCAAAAGCAGTGTAACTTTCGACTTTTCGGGCAGTTGTCTCGAAAAGCATAAGTGTCCACTTTTAGGGCAAAGCGGCAAACACGTTTTCTTTTTCGCAAAAGGTTCACTTCTTGAATCTTCGGGCAAAAAGGCAAACACACTTTTTGGCAAGAAGCTTATCTTGCCTTCTTGGGCAGAAAGTTAGTTTCAGGTTTGCAAATCGCTTCGTTTTGTTCGGGCAGAGGCCCAAAAAGCGTAACTTTGCGAACAACATGTTTCTTCTTGCAAGAAGATTGACCTCTGGAGCATTCAGGAAACCTGGAGCGTTCAGGAAACCCCAAAAGCTTCACCTTCAGCACAAACTTACCCTTGTAGCTTTTCGGGAAAAATGTCAACAAGCCTGACTCTTTGAGTTTCTTGTAAAAACTCAGCAAGCCTGACTTGCTGCAAGCGGTTTTAGATGTTTCGTATTCTCGTTGAGTGGTGCCATTTCAGAGAGGTACGAGAGGCATAGGATCGGGTTTGACTCTCATTTACAAGAATTTCTATCTTTGTTTGCACGGTGATCACGTCATTTCCAATGCCTTCTTTGTGAGTGCCTTCTGGTTTGGCTACGCCTGGCAGATGAGGCGGAGTGTAGATACATGTACACATAGTCACATATACATTATATTCATTTTTTGACATCATGAGGAATATTCTCTTGAATGCACATATATGCCACCGAGCCAAAAACACAGTCATTCCAGTTTTTTCACTTTGTTCGCAACCTTTACTAGTTAAACACCTCTCAACGTCTTATGACTCAAACTCTCCATATCTGTCCCGTATTCTTGTCAGCCATATATGCAGAATATGAATGAACATGATATGAGACGTATAGTTTTTTATGGTGTTTTCTGCTTCTGCATGTGCCAGAACTCCAGTTTTGAGCCGTTTTCAATGCTTTGCTTCTCCAGTTTCTTAATCGCATTGAAGGAATCGATGTATCGACTTGATGTCCAGAACCATGGTCCCTCCTACCTGGGTTGTAAAGAGGTTATAGTAAGGCAAAACTACAGTGAATCGAGGTTAAGCTAAACTTAGCACAGTGAGGCTCGTTGCACTAATTGTATCAAGATGATGCAGGCAGAACTAATGATTCTGGCGAGCCCGGCGAATAGATGATTCAACGGGCTAATTAATGCCTGGGACCTTCAGCTCCCCAACAGACGGTACGTGCTGGCCAGCAGCCCTGTGATGTAGGGTCTAGTCTAGGCGCGCCTAGCAAGTTCAGATCCCTTCACAAGGCATTGACATGTGGCATGCTGTCAGCCCCAATGTCGACAAGCGAGCTTTTAACGAAAACTGTTCGAAAAGTCGAAAAGTGACGCTGTTGGTGAGCAGTGTCGATGCCTGTATCATCAACCTGCCTTTATACTCCTGTCACGGTGCCCACAGTCCCTCCCCACACCCTAAACAGAAGCCGTCTATGAAGGATGCCCGAAAAGGACCAATATCCTGGCAATTCCAAAGGACGAGTCTCCAGACATATCCGGGTCATGTGCGAAACAGATTAAAAAATGTGCCCTCCCAAGGGCTCTTTGAGCGTTTTGATTGTTAAATCTGCCAATGGGTTGAGAGTTTAGGGCTTAGGGTTCAGGCTTGAGGCTTTGTTGTTTTTCTCAGCGTAGAGCCCAGAAATCCTACAGACACCTCGAAAGCCGTGGAAATGTCTCCGGGATATGATTAAAAGATGTGGCATGACTTTGGTGACAAATGGCTTTGTCGCTTCCAACTGTGGCATCGATACCACCGACCGGATTCCCAAACCTTTATAAATCACACAGTCTCAATCTTTCTGGGAAGCTTCCACGTCAACATCCCTCAAGAGCTATGAGGGTCCCTGTCAGAGATCTCAAAGCAAAAGACGAAACGAAACGATAAACCCTAAAGTTCCAGCTGACGTCCCAGGAGATGATTGTCAGGAGGAGGACACCCAGCTACTATGCGGTCGGGATGTGCAGGTGGGAGTTTCCGTGGGTCACGCAGGGGCTCCAGGGAGGTGATGTGGAAATAAACGCATACAGCTAGGCTCCTAGCGCAACCGGCAGGGTCGCTTGTGGGTCTTGATGACTGGGAAGGATGCTGATTTTTAGGTGAGGACATGTGAAAGGCTCCTCATGTTCATGAATGCCGAGGACAGAGACAAGGAGGGTGGTTGTGAATACTCCGAGTGTATTCGTGGCACTCTACTTTTCAGTACTAGCCCTGCTGTCATTAGGACTCAACGTGTCCTTGTTATTAGCGCTCCCATTTATTCCTGCATCTATGGCCGTGATCGCTGTGATCTGGATATTTAGCATTCTTGCAACACTGCGGCTAATGTGCCTGATGGACGGGCACAGAGACAGAGGATTCTTCTTATTCTGCTTATTACGATTATTCTTGTTCCTCCTCGTTTCTGGAGACTGTCACTAATGTTTCTATTTGCGCGCCTGCTCCTGTTGCCTCCCTTTCAGGCCGGTGGCACTGTCCTTGGTCTCCACACCAAGCGCGGAGGCTTCGCAGCCCTGACAAACTGCAGCGGCCTCATCAGACTTGCACAGGCGAGCTGCCTGAGAAATCTGTAGGCTTGTATAAGCAATCCCCACACTTGATGTTTTGATGTTCAACCTCATTAAGGGTAAACGCAGGGGAGCAGCCCAAAGGTCAACCACCGCATGAATCCTTGACAATGTGTTCGTCCAAGCCCAAGCCCCCTGGCCTTCGTCCAGCCATTGTCCCTTTGTCAAAGCTTCGCTCCCTTGCGGTTTGTCCCCTGGGTGCAAGATAAGAGGTGGAAATTGAAGAGCATCGCTCTCTAGACGCACAGCTTCGTAAACTTTCTTCTTCCCTTCGTCCAAGTCACCGCCCTTTGCCAAGGTTCGGTTTGGGTTTGTCCGGTTCACAAGGTTTGTCCAAGGTCTGTCGGCGGTCAACCCACCGGGTCCCCCCTCTGTTTGCCCCCTACTCATGTCGGGAAGCTGCCGTTCCTGCGTTGTCATGTGCATGCTGTCGCTGTTGAAGCTGATGCGTACAGCCCTGCAAGATGTCCCGCCCTTCCCATGTCAAGGCCGAACCACCATAAAGTGGCCGGAAGATGAACGAACATCAAGAGGACTTCCATTGAGCAATCCCAATTTGTTCGTTATCTTTGGTCCTTTCTAGGGCGTGAATCGGGTTGCCCTCCAAGTCACAAACCCGAAGGACGGCGAGGCTCTCCAGAGGTGCATAAGAAGGGGATAAAAGAGTTGCACTTTTGTCCTCACTGCGAAGGTGTGTATATCTTATTTCCGCTTCCAATAACATCTGGAGAAAACCTTCATGTTATTCTACGAAGAGGCTGTCCGTCTCCTGCTAATGGAGGGCATGCAGCTAAGCCACACCCTAATAGCCTAGGCCTTAAACCCTGCGAACGCCCTAAGCCTGAAACTAAAACTAAAGTCTCAAACCCCTCATGCAGGACGCTTGGTAGAGTTCCTTGCCACGCACGGTACCAGCCAGGCGGAGGAATTCATACACTCGCGGAAGGCGATTCAGCTGTGC
The DNA here is from genome assembly GCA_905231905.1 of Symbiodinium pilosum. Classification (NCBI taxonomy): domain Eukaryota; class Dinophyceae; order Suessiales; family Symbiodiniaceae; genus Symbiodinium; species Symbiodinium pilosum. The sequence goes on from CAJNIZ010043427.1 coordinate 101,290, forward strand.
AGAATATGGCTTACCTAGGGCGTGGTGTGTTTGGGTGTAGGGCTTATGTAATTTTGGGGAAGCGCCCAAAAATCCTGAAGGCAACGTTTGAAACCATGGCTGTCAAACGAAAGTTTCTCAATCATATGGCGCCCAGGTGATCGAATAACCATCGTCATGACCCCCAAAAGGACCTTGCGAGTCTTGAGTTTCTTTTCCACGTATGCCTTTGCTTCAGATCGACCCCTTTCATGCGATCGCCGGCAACGTTTTCTGCGAGTTCCCAGAGATCCACTACTTCTTCTCTGCTCCCTCAGAGACTGCAGAAAGCAAACAGGACCGTTTAGGGTTTATGGTTTCAGGTCAGTAGCAACCCTTCTAGCAGCTTTGTGCTTAGATTGGCTTCAGCCAGTACAGCATGCTTGAGCTGTGTAGATACAGTGAAAACCTTGGCCCCAATCCCAACAGCTTCCCAGAAAGTCCAAGCTAGTATGAAGGTCGTTCATGGTCTAACTTATGTTCTTTCATGGACAGAGCACGAATCCTTTCCCTCTAATATTAAAGGCCGCCCCCCTAAGGTACAAATTCCGAACCGTAATGAATTTTAGGGGGTTATGTACCGTACGACCCGAACATTTGGGGTGGTATATAATAGCGTCCTGTTGAAATCTCAATCTATTTCAAATCGAATAAGCGTCGACGAAATCGAGTAAAAAGCCGATTGCAACTAATTAAAGTCGTATTCAAATCGTAATGAAGTGGTAATTAAAGTCAAGTAAACTCAGTCAAAATCAAAGTAAAGGCGTTTGAAATCTTTCGAATCTAAATAAAGCCAAGTCAAAATCAGAGCTTAATCAAATCCATCAACATCTAAGTACAATCTGATTAGAATTTGAGTAGCATCAACTGATCATTAATTAGACTCTGATTAGAATTTAATTAACAACGATTTGGAATCATCATCAACCCAATCAAAATCGCATTTTAAAATTATACAATTTCCTGTAAACAGCAGTTCCAAAAACAATTAACATCTAGGAAATCAAGGAGATCCCTAATCCCTAGGAGTCGTACCAGGGACCCCCTAATTCAGAGGATCCGAACCGTAATTAACTGTAGTCTTGGCCCTTTTGAACGTAGTCCTGGGTGCAGATTTCAGACTGATCAAGACACCTAATCTGAATGTGGATGTTTTCTCGAAAAAATGATTGCGGCAAAGCTGGGAGTGTGTCCGCGTCACAGAGATCATCAGAACCACCTGCCCCCAGTGAGTACTGGATAAAAGGGCTGGATGATGATTAGCAACATTTTGGGGTTGGCTGGGACTTGTTTTGGTCATCCTTCTCATAACAGAACACAGTGTAGAAAGCTATCTTCCTTGCAAGGCATAAGTCGTATAAGCACAACCGGGTCATATTCATTTGATTCCTTGTGTTATGTTGGAGCTAGCCAGGCGGTATGAGCTTTGCTGCTCAGGAGGCACCCAGATGGTTGGTCGGCCACAGGATTCTGGAGCGTGCCTGGTCTGAAAAAGTCCGAAAAACAATGCAGGGGAAGGATGTGGTCATGAAACGGGCTGTTTCAAGGATGTGTGCCAGAACGACAGCTTCTTTTGGTTGTGACTTCTGGCCAAGGTTTGCATTACTACGGTGGAGGATAAAAAATCCCACGTGACCCTAAGTACCTTGAATTGTTCATTATGGTGCTATAGTGTACTAGGGTCATGCAGGCTTTCTAGTATCGATGGTATTGCTACCGCTACTATTACGTATCTTCATTGTTATTCCTGTTAGTACAGCAACAACAACTACAACAGCAACTATTATTTCTACTACTACTACTACTACTGCTGCTGCTACTACTACTACTACTACTACTAGTAGTCGTAGTAGTAGTAGTAGTAGTCGTAGTAGTAGTAGTAGTAGTAGTCGTAGTAGTAGTAGTAGTAGTAGTGGTGGTACTACTACTACTACTACTACTACTACTTCAGTACTGTTTAGACTTCTACGTGTACTTCTACTTCTGGCACCGCAACCGCCGCGTCAGATGGCTGAGATCGTTTCAGGTGGCGTCTTTGTGGTCTCGAATGAAAACCCAGGAGGTGACTTGGTGGCAGCAGGAGGCCAAGTCGTGCATACCAAGGTTCATGACGATGTCGTTTGCCTAGGCGTATTTCCAATTTCTTGCTGTGCTCGTTGTTCTCGTCCTACTGTAGTTGTAGTGGTGTATTGATCCTCATTGAACCATGACTTTTGCTAAACCTTAACCCCTCGCACTAAGTTATACCCCCCCACCCTCAACGCACAATTTTTACAGTTCGAAAGCACCAGACAGACAGCCCTTGAACCTCATCCCAAATCCCTACGGCAAGTCCTTGAGTTTCATCTGAAATCCTAGAGCCCCCTACCCGCTGAGAACCTCAGCCCTAAAAACCCCCAGACTCCTGACCGGAAAACAAGCTGACCTCTAGACCCTGAACACGAAAATCCCTTAATCGTTAGACCCGTAACGAAAAACTCTACCTGTCCTCGCTAAAGCTCCCAGAAAGCCTTCCGAGGCGACACCTGGCCAAAGTGCCAGTGGCTTCGCCAGGAGGTGGAGAACTTCCTCCATCAGCTGCCAGGCTGGGCTCTTCTTTTTCCTAAAAGCGTGTAAGGATTGGGGTCAGGGGCTAGGGCCTAGTCAGGTTCAGGTAACCTGGCATGCTGGCGTTTGGTGTGCCAGTTGAGGGATTACGCTTTGCGGTTTCTTACAGGGTATGCGAGGTACCGGGTACCCTCAGGAGCCCTGCATTGTGATAAGAACGACTAGTCTTGCATATACAATTGTCAAGTTTCGCATCATAGCTGCGATTGCCTTAATTCTGGAAAGGCTACATGGCTGCCGTTATTATCGTTACTGTCATTTTTAATCCCCCAAGGATATGGACGTGTCCAACATGGCTAGCTGTATAAGTATGTACGGATAGGGTTTGGGTGAATGAGCGCCAACCAAATGTTCAATGTAACCACCACATCATGACGACTTCAAATGCGATTCTAGTTCTTGTTCCTGTCATATATTTCCTGCGCATCATTTTGATCACAGCTGCTGCTTGCTTACTTACAAATCCCAGTCTACACAAAGATCCGCACATGCTGCAGTGCCGAGCGACGGTGCGGAAGAGCAGCTGATGACCAGAGTCCACAGCGAATTAGCCAGACTCTCACCTTGACCCGGCAAGTGCATGCGCTGAGCATTATGGTTTCAGAAGGGAAGGGGCTTGACAGAGTTGGGCTCTATTTGAGTGTTGTAGGGGGTAGCTCCTGCGTAGTGCCTCATCCGGAGTACTTTCGAGGGTAGATTATGCGGGATGTTTGTGGAGTGGGACCTTTGGGGAACTGACATGCTCAAAGAAAGGCCACCAGCCAAAGTCACGCATGCCCGCATGACACTGCCGAGCTGGAGATCAGGAAAGTTCACATGTAATCAAGCCCTATGCACTCCCTCCATGCAAGGATAATGTTCAGGCCCCAGGCCTCAATTCCGAAGCCTTCCAACTCTGCTTTTCAGAGGCCGAAATCATGACGCGGTCAGACGTTCCAGAGTTGAAGGACGGCAATCCCGACGTGGGAGTGTTTGGGTTTTGGCGGTTATGGGCTTGTCCGAGAATCTCAAGTGTAAGTTGACAGATCTTTGAAGTTTATTCTAGAAGCCTGAATAATGTGGAATGTTAACTCCTTAATGGCCTTATGAAGCTGTGGTAGAATGCGCCCCGAAACCTGACAGCTCTTTAGGCGGCTACCTTGCTAGCTCTCCTGCAATCCTTGTCATCCTAAGTTTTCAGTATGTCCCTGAGTCAAAGCCTTAGCCCTGTAAACCCTGAACCCTAAACTTCCCGCGGCAACCAGGAAATTTCTGTAATCCGTTCCCTCCACCAATCTTTACAAGCAACAGAGATGTTACCCGCGGCAGGTACCCTCCAGGCCTGCTGGGAATTTGCTCAGTCTGTGGGTCTTTAGGGTTTGGGTTGTTTGGATTTGGGGCTAAAGGTTTCGCATTGCGTTGCTATTTGCCCAAGTTACAGTACGCGTAGGTACCTATGTTCACTCTGTCACTCCTGCTGAGGCATTAAGAAGTATTGCTCACAAACAATCCCTATTCATTCCCTAGGGGTCACTTATGTGTAAGCCCCTCGTTTGTCAAGTGCATTTTTGCAAGTGGCCCCACTTCAGCCCCGATGGCTTCAGGTTACCAGCCTGGTTTCCTGAATCCGTGGAGGCCTGCCAACTTACCTCTAATGATTCATTTAGATATCCATTGTTTCTGCGCCGTTTAAGACATGGAGGGCTTTTTCGGGCGTCATTTTGCGGGCTCCACATTTGCGGCTGTATGTGAATGCTGAATCGCTTGCGGTGAAGCTCTGGTTTGGCATTTCGTTGAGAGGCAGGTTCTGAAAGTTCTGGGTGCCTGACTGTCGGAGTATGAGAGTGCTGCAACTTTGATAAATATGTGTGCAAATGAAGTCTTGCTATCCAATTAGACACAAATTAGACGCATGCCTATTGTTTGTAGATACGCTGGAATCAGCATGCAATGCTTCGTCATGAGGGTTAGAACAGAACCCCTCTAATCCCATGTAGGCGTTCGTTACTAACAATTCGATTTGTTCTCGGCCGGTCTAAGCATGGCACTGATGCAGCTACCACCCTCCCAGGGTCTAGACTGTCATGGTCGAATCAGACACTCTTTGGCAAAGTCTTTTGTATCCGTAGCAGAAGCGTGTCCAAACAGGAGTCGCGGTATAAAGAGTGCAACTACAAACGTCGGCAAGCTCCGAGCCTACCTCAGCATTGTTCCATTTTTCCTCGCTGCTGCAGGTATCATCCTCTGCCCATTTAGAAAATTCCCGCGAGGCGAAGCTACATTCGGGTCCCTTCTGCCCATGGCGGCCCGATCTACAGACCTTTGGCACGGTGTCGCAGAGGATCCTCTTGTGCCTTCCCCAGTCTTTGTTGGATGTGGGATTTACGATGGTTCTGGGCTCAGGTTGAGGGTTTAGATGGTCAGAGTGTAAACTGTAGGTGTTACAGAATGTTCCTTTGTTGCTCTGGCAATGATACAGGACTACTGAAAGCATTGGGCGGGAGGGTTTCCCAATCTTGCTGCCTCTGTGAGTGTCCTGGGCGGCTCGGCACTCAGCACTTGAGATCCGAGGACATGAAAATAGGAAGTTGAACAGCCCTTACCATCGCAGCCTGTTCCATTGGGGTGGTTTGGATTTTCATCGCATGTCAAAAGTAAGGCGCACCTGGCTTTAGTACTTTAGACTCACAGAAATACATCTCCTCAGGATCCCCCCTCTACATAATCCTAGTATCAGTTTGATTTTTCCGTTTGATTTTTCAGGAATTGTCGGGTTAATATGCATTCGTGCTTTGCCATTTCCTCGTTTGCCTTTCATCTTCCATGTTCTCTTCCAGTTGACTCTCCCTTCTTGAGGGACTACAAATATCTATATACACACACTCTCTCTCTCTCTCTCTCTCTCTATATCACCCCTACGTAACCCCATGTGACCGCATGTATCCCTATATATTCCCTATAGCGCTATAAGTTAGGATAGGCCTTGCCCATTTCGGGGAGTTACATCACCTGAGAAAAAGGATGAGTAAAGTACTTTGACAGATATTGGGCTAGTAGTTGTGATTATTGAGCTATATTAGGGTAAATTCTATATGATTTAAGAATACTTGTTACTATTTGGGAGAGGGTGATGTAACAACCCAAACTGGGCAAGGCCTATCCTAACTCTATATACTCACAAGTCATGCATGCCAGGTGCAATGCCAGGATGCGAAAGACGCGCCCTGGCTCCTGGAAGTCCTCAGGGGATATGGGATACATAGGGCTATATAGGGACATGTAGGGCTATATAATATAGGGATATCTATTGAGATGCAAAGGATATGGGGATGTATGGGGGGCTACTCCCAATAAAACAGATTGAATTGGAAACTACCACGTAACGATGACATGGAAGCTGGAACAATACCCCTGCTGTGCTCTGATTGCTGCCAGCGTATTCCGATTAGCACAAGAGCTGCAATTCTCAGGTACACTGACAATCTACCCGTGGTATGATTTTACTTTTCTCCATTGTTGCTGCAGCTGGTAGCTCTTGTAATCGAGAGTTTTGCCAGTTCTCATCATGCTTGCCAATTCTCATACCATTACTGCTGTCGGTGCCATCACGGTAACTATCAGAATTAAGCTGCTGGCCATTCCCTAACGCGAAACACTACATGATGCCCAGGCATTACTTCTACCGCCCAACAAACATCGGCGACCCACCGCAGATGGGGTCCTGGAGGCTGAAACTCTGGGCATGATCTTTCGTTTCCTGCTATTCTATCATTTGTTTCAATTTTATCTTCCTTTGGTTGGTATGAATATCACTGCTATGGCTCTCCCATCCCTGTTTCAAGCCGACGTGCGCATTCTGATGCTCTTTGCCGCGGAGCATGAAATGGGACACTTCCTCAAAATACTGAATCCACTACGAAGGTTGAGTTGAAAGATGCTCGCTACTTGTGTTAGTGGCACCATCCTTGTTTTGAGAAATGCGCAGAGTGACAGCTGCACTTACCCTAAACCCTGAGCGCTGCATGCACTCCGCAGCAGTGTTGGTAGTGCCACTAATGTAGTCATCTTGGAGTACTAGTATGAAAATAGGTGGCCCTGCTAATCTGCTAATTAAACCCCAACCCCAATGCTCAAAAGCATATTCACTGCCTGGATCCTTGAGCCCTAAATTCTAGATGAGCCCTTTACTTAACTGCAGGTGCTTTGACGTTTTCTGGCCATCCTTGTCCCCGCATCCGGCAGGAAGCCCAGGATTCAAGGAGTCAATGCACTGCCCTCTAAGGTTTTGGAAAGTTCTTCAGAAGGGTTCATATAGAGTTTGGGCTGCTTGGGTTTGAGGTTTTCCCTCCTGGTTGTTGCTTCTATGGAGAAACAATTCTTGGGTCGTTCAAAGGATGAGAGTGATGTGGTCATGCAAGGATAGTCTTTGGGCTTTATCCTTGGTTGTGTAGAGAGAACTGTGTAGGTTTGCGCAGAGATTTCACATGAAGTCCCCTTCTGCGTAGCCTACCCTCGGCCAAACCAGGAATGCGGAGACCCACATAGGCCCCTTCCACAAGTGCAGTAGCCTCTGGAAGGCTCGTTCTGGCCCTCCATGAAAGTTTGGGGGAGGGTACCAACTCTGTGAGCAACCTTTCAAGTCAAGTTTGCACCACAGACATCCCAATGCCACTCAAAAAGCGCATGTTTCACGGATCAAGCAACCCCAAAAGGGGCGGCAGTCAAGGCGGGAGAGTTCCAATGTGTACAATGTACATGTGCCTGCAAACCCTCAAAAGCCTTGACGAAGCCCCATATCATACTATCGGTGGAAGATGGCTTGTTTATAGGAATCATAGTCATAGAAAGCGTAATAGTAATAGTACTAATATTGATAATAGTAACGGAGTTGCTGCCTGCAGGCCCCGCAGCCAAAGGCGAAGCTGTGAGCCGGACCCGGATGGAAAAAACTGCTGCTTCTGAAGCCCGGGTCCTGAAACTTTACACCCTTTTGATTTGGTGCGGGGGCCATGCTTGGACAACTTAACCCAAAACCCCTGAAACTTCTTGAACCCCCTGATATTTGGAAACTGCTTTTTTGACATCAAACTCAGCAAAGCTGAACCAACCATCATCGTACTCTCGACTTATGTCCTGTACAACCCCTGGCCAAACGGGTCCAAGCTGATTGCCCACTATGCGGCCTAATACAAAGCTTACAGCCCCTACATCGCCATCCTCCACTCGGACCCCGAAAATCAAGCTCATGGGTATAGTGCACACCATGCTCTAACCAATCTCGCGTAGTACGGAAACACGAATAGCCAGCCAACCGCCTCCCGGAGGTGACATCGCTCACCCGCAACCCACACAATAGACAAGAAGAAAACAACCGCGAAAACCCCAATTTGGAAACTGCAACATGTCTTCAGAGTTGCAAGAGAGCGTAGATTTCAGTGAGCAGACATCGCCCGAGAGAGATCCCCCAAGATGGTCTGTTTGTTGGACTGCGGTTTCGGAGGAGATTTCATGTTCTCTATCCAGCCGAGGGTCTGGGATTCCCTCCTGTCATCCCTGTAAATATTACCCTGGCCCAAGGTCTACAGGCTGAACTCTTTGCATCATGCATAGCCACTACTTCTAGAGTGCAATGTCAATCTGAAGCCAGGTGGCGCAAGCTGATGCTGGAGCCAACCTTAGGGTTTGGGTTTAGGGTTTAATACTTAGCAGATGCGTGGGCAGAATCATCTTAATGACTGTATGAGGACAGTGTTATTTCGTCAGAACGGTAATCGTGTCTGCAGAGAAAAGTGCTGCTGATGCAGTTCAAGCGGTCACAAAGAATGGCAAGTGGCCCTGGATGGGCTGGGGCCCACCCAGCTTGTCAGCGCTTGCACTTAGGGTTGCTTGCAGCCTTCCTACAGAAGCTGCAGCCACTGAGTAGTTTGCTAAGTCTCAGTCCATGTGCGCCGCATGGGTGTCAACCTTGCTGTCAATCTGGGTTACTTATTGCTGTTGTTTTCGTCCTAACAGCAGCATTATGTCACACCAGTACTTTTCCTAGGAGTACTTTATGTTTTGTTATTGTTAATACCAATGTTGCCATTGTTGGTTTTCAGTCTTGTTGTTTTTGCTGCTATCATAACTTGAGCAAGACCCTGCTTGTAAAGCCCAGGCCACATCAGAGCGTCGTCGCGGTGCTGCGCGACGCAGCGCGGACGTTGCCAAGGCACGACCACTACCATTCGTGCTTCAGTGAGAGTGAGCGAGTAGATCCCTCCTCTACAAGCCCCTCCTATCATCCTTGCATTCACCCCGGCACTCCCCTCCCCAAGACTTTTGTTGATGGACGGAGTCATTGACAGTGCCATGGTACTTTGATTCCTGGGTCTTGGGTACATGGGATCATGCAGTTTGCTCACCAACCCTAGTAGTATGACCCCTGGCTGGAAGCATTTGTTGTCCAAAGTGGCCAGCGTTGATGAGACATTGCCTTGGCTGCCGGAGGCAGACGAATCTGCGGACCAAGAGAGGCCGAGCCGTTCTTGGTTTCATGTGAGGAAGGTTGGCTGAGCCGTTTGCACGCATAGTTTCAGTCAAGTACTCTAGTACAAAGCGCTTGTCGACCTTGAGGCCCACCTAAGCGACTGGCACTGCATGGCCGGGACTCCACACCATCCCTTGTATGCCTCTGCTAGACCTGTAAATACATACATGACCCCTCTGTCATCTCCACAGATGTGGAAAGTTCCCAGAAATGGCTTCTCCATATCCTGGCGATGACCAGGAAGGGGCCGCAATTGAGAACTGCTCTTCTGATCCCTCGTTGGTGCTCCCTTGTCTCAATGCCTTTTGCGTCTCAAGGCTTCTTCGAAGTACTCTACTGGCTGCTGGTGCCGGCTGCCTTAAGATTCTGATGGTCATAAGTCATAAGGGTTCCTCGCCGAAGGGGGTCCCTTGCAGAGATGTTTCGGGACTTTTTAAGGATGATCGGGCTGTGAATGAAATAGCATCTGTGATTATTCTGAGAAATGTCCAAATCGCTATTTCCCATACGTGCATCAGCATTTTGCCTGCTAGTATGGGCGGTAATCATGGAAATACTTTGGCTCACTGTGGACATGTCTTGACGCTCCATTGCTGCTCTGGTCCCCCTTGTGTTTGCTCCCAGGCGCTCGCCATCTTCCAGGGCAGCGCCGAGGGCGGCACGTTGGGCGTCCGGTGCTGAGGGAGAGCTTGGCTCATGCGGCTGAGGGTTGATGGTTTAGGCTTTGCAGCCTGGAAATGCATCATGAAGACTTTACAGGCGTCCTTGGCTAGGGAACTGTTGAATTTTATGATCCTAAATTGGTTTTGAAACCTCACCTGCACAACACAGCAGCAAACAAGGAGATTGGAGGGCAGACCTGGCACACCAGAAAGTAGGACATATACGCAAACAGAGAGAGAGAGAGAGAGAGAGAGAGACAGAGACAGAGAGAGAACAAAAAGAGAGGGAGGGAGACACGGTACGTGCGCTGGGAGATTTCGTGGAGTTTTTTGCATAGACCAGGAAGCCTTGAAACCCGAAGCACTTGGTGTCTGCTTACGGTTGCCATCTGCTTTCGTCATGTACGCAGGGAAAATCCTCACTCAAGTTCACAGCAAGGTTGAGTGGGCAGGAAGCATAGAGCAGAGTCACAGGCAAGAAGGGAGAAGCGGTACAGGGAGAATTAGCACATGGTTGATTGAGTGCGTGACGGCTTTGACGGGCTTCCTTGTTGAGCCTTCGTTTTTGCTCAGTGCTGTTCGAGGAAACTGGCCCAGTGGAGTGTTCATGCAGGATTTGGGGGTGGTCAGAGACATTCAAAGTCATACTGAAGCTCTTTGGCTTCGATCTGCAGATTTTGCGGCAATATCTTGACAAAGCATGTGTAGGGCGGAGCTTGTACCATTGTGTACTGTTGCACCATCAGTTGAAACGGCTGTGACCTAGTTTTCACTGGTGCTTATCTTTCAAACTCTTTGCGGTGGGTATGTTTGTGTGGAACACAAAGGCCGGCTCCATGTGTGTGCTCCTGCGAGCGCTGATGTCCAGGCCCGATGCCATGGGTCTAGGGTTAGCTGAGGGTTTCTGTCGCCATTGTTGTTCAATTGCGGGTAGTCCTAGGGCTGAGTGGGGTAGTAGAAAGGTTCTAGGTCAAAGACGATTCACGCGGTCTTAAGGCTGAGAATCGTAATCAGTGTGCTGCGCATGCATCCCAAATAAGGCAGTCGAAATTATCGGGCTGACTACTTCGACGAAAGCCCTAGTTTAGCTGTGCCCTTTCACCTGTCGCGCCTGAAAAGCTGAAGCTTTTGATTACTACCTTGCTACTGCTCGAGTCTAGCAGTTCCATCTATCATCCCTTCCCGGTGCCCACCTTCGCTGCAGATTCTAACAGGTACCCATTTCCCACCTCAACTCAGTTTCATATCTACAAGTTTATTCAACTTACCCTAAAAGTATTTTGCAGATACCAAAATTCGTTGAACACGCCGAAATGGTTACGATAATTGCCTACGCCCAACACTGTGCTCCCGATTGGGGCACCTCAACAATTGGGGGCCAGAAAGGGTTCTCACTTTTGAGCAGTGCCCTATACGAGGATCAGAATATTATATGATACACATAGAGTCAGCCTTTTGAGTACGTGCAGTACACAACACCTGAAGGTTTACACTTGAAGTTTTGCGCACAAGAAGTCCTAAATTATTTGCGGAGCCTCCACATGAATCCCCCCACACCAACATACAAATCCTGAAAGAACAGCCGCTTCTTGTGGAGGTTCGTGGATTCAGTGGATTGTTGTAAGACTGATGTTGAGAGGCCATGAAATTCCCTTCGGACACGGCTGGGTGCTGAACCTCATGCCCTCAACCCTAGAAAGCTCATAGTGTCTCTGCAGCCGTAAAGCTAGTAATAGTACAGCGCGCAATTAGTCCTTGCTTCAATATCCCAAGCCCCAATTCTAATCATCGTGATACCCAACTGGATGGATTCATTCAATTCTGTTGAGCACTCTCGAGACTAGGTTGGCACCCCCGTGTTCTCCTGCACGGGGCGTGATCAGGCTTGGGTTCCAGATTGAAGGGCTGGGGCTCAGGCTTTATGGTTTCAGGGGTCAGGGTTGCGGGTTGGAGCGTGTTTAGCATTTGAGGCTGGTGGTTCATGTATCGGGATGTAGCGTGCAAGTAGAGCTACAGTGTTGTCCTACTGAATCATAATCCCTGTGACTGTAACCATGAATCTCCAAGAGTTGCCTTTGCAGTGGGTCCTGGAATGTTTCAAGAAATTTTGTTGGGGTGACATGACTGGATAGGTCTCATCACAAGGCTCTCCCAGAAAAAAGCCAAGCATCTATACCCAAAGTCTGGGTTAGTTCTGAGGGACCTTCACTGCTTCTACGCTTTTGAAACTCGCTGACTCACAAGCAAAACACACATTGGGGAAGGACTTTTTCCGTTACGTACTCAGGTTCTGTTTTCAGGCAGAAATATGCAATCACACATATTGGCGCCCAAGCTCTTTTTATATGCCACGCACCTTGAACAGTTGTCCTGATGATTGCCGTCCTTGCTGTTGTTTTGCTTTATGTCGTGTCCGTGTTCATTTTAGGTCGCTTTCCCTCTCATTGAGAGTGCTCTGGCTGTAGAATAGACACCGAAATTTAAAGCCTGAGCATCCTGCGAACAGACGCCCGCATGCGTGCCCCAAGCTGCCAGCACAGCCCCAACCCTCAAACCGTCTCGGGTTTTGCTGAGGAGCTGGTTGCGCAAGCTGCGAATCCTCCGCCGTCGTGGTCAAGCCTCCGCCGCTACACTCAATGCCTTACTGGTATGTAGAGACTCGGTTTCAAGTACTAGGGAAAGTCACATCGCTGTCGGGAGATAAGCGTATTCCGGTTCTGTAATTGATTCTCCTGGTGCTTGGCAACCTGTCTGTCTGTCTCCACCTCCAAAACCACCGCTACTAACCCGCAGAGATGTTTGAATGCCATCAAGCAAGGCTAGTACAAAACGATGGTAGCAGTAGTGAAAAGAACGGCTTTGCAGTGGTGGCAGTAGTAGAAGTAGGCACTGTAGAAGTAGCGCGCTGCTTTAGCATTCAGTCTTGTTGAATTTCCAATTCCCAGGTTTGTGAATATCAGTAGTACTGGGAAGGCAAGCTTGATTAATTTGCTGATGCTGTCCAGCATTGGTACCGACGCCAAGGTACCGCTGATCCGGGATAATGAGCCTGTGCCGCAGAGCACAATGCTGGAAAACATGTGCCCGACGATTTCGAGTGAGCCTTCGCGAATCAGAAGCTTGAGTCTCGAGTTGCGAGTTATGCTTGTGACTTTGCATGAGCATGTTGGACAACATGCGAGACTTTTCTCCAAAATAAGCCCAAGTGTAGAGTCCCCAGTCAGGACTTCTTAATCCGCCTACGCTCGCCGCATACTGACCTATCCCGTGTAAACTTCTCTCGCAGTCATGTTGGTCCGCGCAGACAAGTGAAGCAAGTTTCGCACGAGAACAACGCTGCAAGCCAAAACATGAGAGGCTGTTGGACAATAGCAGCATAGGCTTGCCTTAGAAGCTGCAGTGTCTACAGACAATCACTTTCATGAACGTTGCACCAGCAGTCTTAGCTTTACAGTACAATCATCATCCATTTTTATCTCTGTGCCTGCGAAGCAATAGTTGTCCTTTGCACTGTTTGTGTTCGTAAGCAGTTGTCTCCAGAAGTTGCGGCCCTTAGTGGTTGACCGGCACGCACGCAATGGAAGCAGCTGCGCGCCTCGCTCTTTGAACCTATCAAGGGCTATGAAGGGACAGGGAGCCATGGAATGTTTAGAGATTCTTTGGGCTTACCGCCCAAGAGAAGCTAGGGGATATTATCCTCCACCCCGTACTTCCCTTTTGCTTTCAGATCCAAAAGAGCGTCCAGCATGTTGTCGAGTAGATGTGTCCTAGAGTCGCCCTGAACACCTAGAATGTCTTGTTTGGGCTGGCCCCTATACCCCAAACCTCTACCCCAAAGCTAAAGACATGTGATATTTGCAGCGAATTGCAGCCAAGGTTTGTTGCGCCATCTGCGTTGCCAGTGCCTCCCACTATCCCGGCCCCAGGCTGGACTTAGGGGTCCGCTTATTTCTGCAATATTGTTGGCGGAGTGTTGGCGGACGAAATCCTGCATGATCCTGTGTGTCCAAAGTGTGGCAGCTATGCTAACACAGCGTGACTCGTATCCACGCTCATCCAGGATTTCATCCGTGAACGGACCTAGACGTTCACCACGGCAAAGTCTGGATGGACGGAATTACGCCAGTTTGTGAATTTCGCATTCAACTTATGCCGCCCTCAAAGTACCAGGAGCCTTAGCATCCGGAGCCTCAAGCTTCAACACCTCAAGAACCACCTATAGGGCTGTTGGGGACGAAAAGGGGGTACAATCCTCTCAGCCCTAACATCTTCTCCCCAACCCCCACCTCCCCACCCATAGCACCCAAAGCCCACACTCCTAAACCGCATAGGTTCCGAAACCCCTAAAGTTCTAAAGCCTAAAACAAGTCATCACCTTGACAAACTGTGCCAGGTTTGCCCAGGCATGGTGGCGCGAAGTGCCAAGGCACACCAGGCTGGCCGTCAGTTTCTCGCGGGATTGTGAGCTTTCTGTTAGGGATTAGGGTTTAGGTATTAGGGTTTAGGTGTTACGGCTTGGGGATTTGCTTGTAGGAATTCGGGCCAGGGTCTAGGTTGTAGGAATTAGGGTTTAGGCTATTGGGCTTTTGTGCCCTTATTCAGGGTTTAGGAATTAGAGTTTAGCTTTTAGGGATTAGGGTCAAGGAACTAGGGTTTGGGCGGTTTGGGGATTAGGGTTCAGGAATTAGGGATTCGTCAGGATTAGGGATTCGGGTGTAGGAATTAGAGGTTAGGGTTCAGGGTTCGCTTTTCGGGACTAGGGTTTAGGGATTTGATCTTGGGGATTCTTGTCTGGCGACTTGCTTTGAAGGATTACTTATGGATTAGGGCTTGGGACCAGGAATTTGGGATTAAGGGTTGGGGAGAGAGATTTCCAGACAGCCCTGTGCAAGTCGCAGAGAAACCAGTTTCACAGGACTGTCCGTATGACCTCTGGCAATCCCAAGGCACCAGAAAGAACGCCACGCAGCTGGATTTCCGAAAATACGGAGGTTTCCATCCCAAACCCAAGATCCTGAGCCAACTACCTGAAGCCCAACATCCTTGACTTGAGCCCAAAGCCCCAAAGCTTCAAAACCAGTCTGAAGGGTTTGACAGTGGCTCAACTACGACATACCTGCAGGCTCATACTGTGCAGTCGCTGCTGCTGCAGCCGTGTCGGTGGCGGTTACTCGACGAGCCAGGCCTGGATTGCAGGTTTCGGATTTGAGTCTAGGGCCTAGTCTTTAGGGCCTCTTGAGACTTACAGATGGTGGGAAGGGAAGCGAACAGCACACGGATAGAACGGCAATGTTGATCAGAGTTGGTGGTTGAGGGTTTGGGGGCCGGTGTAGGCGAGTATATAGCATGTAGGGAATACTCTAGGGATCCATTACTCCATTGTCTGTCTAATTCAGTGCCGCTTCAGGCTTAGACTCTGGGATTTCCTTAAACCTGGACTCTTACGAAGTAAGGCCTAGGCTCTGGCATTTCTACAGGGTTTTAGGGTCTGGTTGTTCTTCATGGTTCTTCCGTGTTCGGCTTCTTTGAACGGTCTGGACCGCTGTCAGGCCAGGAGGCTTACCCTGAGGTTCTGGATAATTATACGCTGTAATTTATAAGTGTTGTTCGAAGTGTGCTGGCTGTTTGCCCATTGATCTTCTGCGCGGGACGGCGGTTTCGGCATCCAATCTGCTTCAAACTCGCACCAAAATCTCTCAGAAGGCCAGTGTTGAGATTTCCACCTGTTCTTGCACCACGCAAAGTCAGTGAGTGCAAAGTAGTCTTATTGGCGGCAAAGGAGGACGGTCCGGAAGGGCCCCACAAGATGCCGGATCCTTTTTTAGGTTTTTTTGAGAGTGCATCGCTCTTCCAAGCCGGCATGACTCCAGCCTTCCAGGCGTGCTCGCGTTGTCCGACAAGCATTGAGTGCGGGGCCTCATGTTTGGTTAGCATCTGCGAATGCGGTTCAGGCTTTCAGGGCTTAGAAGCTCATGAAGCTCAGCTAAACATGCTGTAGTCTCCGATGCTAGCCTTAATTATACCCAGTCGCCCAAGTCCTTGATGCAGTCACTAACCATGTCATACGTGTCAATATGCACTTGTGCCCTAAACGCTCTCAAGGTGATAATCCTTGGGACGAGCTCAACAAGCAAACCAGGGGGACGGGCAAGCAGCGAAAGTCGGAGGTGCAGGGCACTATGAACTCAGCTGTCGCCGCAAGAAGATGCATGGCACAGAGTCGTCAAGCACCTGCCCGCTCATGAAACTGATGTGCACAGGCTGGTGCACCTTGGTTTGTCCCTGGCTGGGGCGACGAGGAGGATGAGGCCGGTAGCTTCCGAGAGCCACCCTTCTAGTGAGCTCAGAACCCCGCATCAGGATGACGATGATGAGGAGGAGGAGTTGGAGCGCAAGAAGCCTGTGGAGGAATCGGTGTACCTCAAATGCAGAAGTACTAGTCCTGCTTCAGACACGGCCGCCGGCTCCATTGGGTGTCGTTCTGAGGTACTGCTGTTGGGTCATGCCCAAGAAGAAGGCATCCGCGATTCTGGAGGTATGGACTGCCTGCCTGGCTGAACCTACTCCTGAAGGGGGGGGTGATCGTATAGGGACCTTCAACACCTGCACCGTGATGGCATGGACAGCATTTTTGCGGAGGAGTGGGCCGAGGAGGAGGAGGCATCAGACGAGCACCTGGGCTTGCACGGGAACAAACCCCAACGTATACACCCTAGTCTAAGTTTTTAGGTCGTGGTTGCTATGCTTCAAGTTTTCGCTGTCCAAGGCAGAAAGACATTCTGCAGCCCGATTCCCAGTGCAAAGCAGAGGGAGCATACAGAATTTAGACATGGATTGGCCGTCATGTGAGAACTACAGCGGATTTCTGTGGAGACTGCACTGAGTACATCGGAATCGTCTGGGAACTGTACAGGTTATGATATGTATATGATGAAGGGAACAAAGAGATGTTGCATGGCCATGTTCTCAGTGGGCTCAGGAGCTTGGCATCTACGGAGTTTAGAGATGGATTCACGGCCCTATCCTTAGAGCGCAGAGAGGCTGAAGCCTTGTACGCCGTTGTACTATTTATGCGGAAGTCCTTACAATCATAATTATAATTACAATGCAGGTTCTCGTACTTGAAGACTTGTGTTACCACCGAGACTTGCGGTGCCGGAATGACCACCTTCAGCCTACGGGGAATTGTTGTGCGTGCTTGATTCTGCAGGGCCCATTGTTTTGGAAGTATACGTCCGATCCTCATGCCCCCTTCATCCCATATCCCTTTTCATCTACGCATCATGTCATGTCCCTCTCATAATGTCTCATGGGATAACGCACTACCAAGGAGCCATATTGGCATGCATGCTCCTGTTGATGATATGAACAGGTGGTTTGTCACAGAAACCATGGTCCCTCCTATCTCTCCAGAAGCCAGAACCCCCTTCACGTATATTCTGCTCAATTTCGCGATTGGAGCACCCCCTAAATTCGGCACAGCACGGGTCTCCAGATTATCTGGGCTCCGACCATAAGATGAGTTCCCAAAAAAGCCTTCCCGCTGTTGCTATCTTGTAGTCTATGAAGTCTGGAAGTACCCCGTGAAACCGGAAGAAAGCCTGTTAGCCTGAACTGAACAGGCTACGCACGAAAGAAAGCTTGATGCCCAGAGTTTGAACTCCCCCTGAGCGGATCTTTGGACTCGCAGGTATGGGGCCTCAGCCACACCAAGGAGGGCAGAGGCTTTCTCCGGGCTGACTGTGGGTCAGAAGCAGATCTTACCAGAAAAGACCTCTAACTGGTACAGCTCCAACCCGCAGTGGCGCAACCCCGACCGCAACCGAGCTCACACTGAAAACTGTGCTTCTACCCACATGGTTTAGGCTTGCGGTGTAGTAGGGCTTAGTTGCAAGAGTTTTTGGTTTGGGTCTGATGCTAATTTCCTCTTAGATGCAGTTGAGGCAGGAAATCTGCACCACCAAATGAATTATCATGCGATCAGCGTGGTCGAGGATTTCTTCCATCAGCAGTCTTCCAGAAAGCCAATGCCATCCAAAGTAAAGCAAAGTCGCCGCAGTTTCTCCAATCTATCCTTCTAGAAACCTCAATAGAGACCCATTGTCACCTCACGACACCATATCTCTTCGGGGCTAGGGTACCCCCACTTCGGGAATCTTCAAGCCCTAAGCCCTATAAACCTTAAGGCTTAAACTCAAATGATCAGTTTTCCCGATCGATCCCTGCATGCTGCAATTTTTAGAAACCTTCAGATCTGTTTTTCTGTGAATCTTTTGCAGAACCCGGCTTCTACCTCATTCCGCCCGGAGATCCGGAGGCATGTCTGCGCTAGGGTTTTGGCATTTGGGATTAGTTGGGTACATCTGCAATGTTTCAGTGCAGCGGCTACGTGTTCAGGATCTTCCGCGCTGAAGAAGAAAGTTCATGAATGGTGCCTCAAGCCAGGGCGGGATTGCCAGAGCGAACGAAATCACGGAAAACATCAGCACTGAACGACTAGCGACTAGCGCGACTCATCGAAGCTGTGCTGCTCGTCGTTTGGCTCGGCTGTCAGATCCTGACTGTCATGGAGGCAGTTGACGAAGGCCTGGGCCTGGTTTGGGTTCAATCAAGGGCAACCAATCTGCTGGCTGTGGTTCACGTATGTCGACCTCGGCATGTGCTTGTAGAAGGATGCAGGAACAGTAGGAAAGCAGGCAGCAGAGCCGTGGGTAGCTGAATTGTGTACAGACTCAGCTTTTTCAAGCAGATATGCCTGTCAGAAAAAGTCGATGTCCACCACGTGGCCGTCAGTGCAGGACCTAGAGGATTGCTGTTGCCTACACGGGAGCTGCACATTTTCATGCGGCCCTTCTTGGGTGCTCCTATCATACGCAACATGTGGTCCTGGCGGTGTCTAAGCGGACCATCATTCTGCGAAATACCGTCACTCAACCTAGACTGTTAGAACAAGTTTCGGGACGTCAGAAGGCCAGAATTTTTGGAACCCAAGTGATGATGATGGTTTAGGGTTGGGGTGCTCAAATATGGGAGGATGCCCTGCCTAGTCCTCAATGGGCCTCTACCCTCTTGCTAATTCGCATATATCCCGAGGTCCCGAAATATCAGCAGAAGCCCGGGGACTCCGGTCGTCATCCAGGGATCACACTTACTGTTGATGGACAAAATCCTGCATGACCTCATGGTACGCTCATGCCTAAGCCACATGCTTGCATTCCATCTTTTGAGAAGCGTAACTTACTACCCAGCAAAATCCCTGCATAATCCTATGTTGGGAACCTCAACTCCTCATCGCCAACCCTGACCCTAAACCCTAAACACGGAGCCCTAAACCCTAAACCCTGAACCCACCCTACCACCCTACACCCCAAACTCTAAACCTGTTAGAGGCAAGCCCCCCGCACTGAGGGCCCTCGATGAAGGGGATGGAAACGAAGCAAGCCTTCCTGGACTGGGTTGAGTCCCTCCGGCCGGTGCCCCAAGACTTTCTGAGATCAACGATGACCACGCCCTCCAGAGGCTTCAAGATTTGAAGGTGGGGATACAAAATCATTGAGGATCAGGGTGTAGGATGTCAGATTTCGGATGCAGGAAGTTTTCTGTGCTCTGGCTTCTTGCAGTTGACGACGTGCCATGCATGCTTAGACTGCTGCTTCGACAGGCATTTGCTTTTGCCCTTCCCAAAAAACCTTATTCCCTGCACCCTTAATTGAAACCTAACCCAGGCCCCAGACCGTAAACGGTAAAAAAAACAAGCCGAGTCCATGCAACCCTAAGACCTTAGACTTCCAAACAGAGTCCATGGAGAGAGCCAAGCCCCAGGCCCAAGATGGTGGTGGTGAAGCGACCGACGGCCAGTGGGGGGAAGGGGGTTAGCGATTTTACAGTAGGGTTCAGGGCCAGGATCTTGGAATAACGTCTAGGGACTTGGGTTGAGCTGAGGGTTTAGGGATTTGGGCTGAGGCATGAGATTTTTGGGATGGGGGTTCATAATTATGAACGCTATCGCGCGCCCGCCTCGGCCGGCGGGGTGCGGAGCACACGAATGGGTCATGGCATGTAGTTGACACGTGGGTTTAGGGTCGAGGGAGTAACGGAGGCA